>CAJNOL010002189.1:26558-44247 GCA_905250125.1 Rotaria sordida | reverse complement strand
AGGCATCAGATTTTTGAAAAACTCATATTTTCGGATGTCTCGTCAAGATACAAATCTGTAAAGCTAGTCTAGTTGAGTTCTCGATATATACGAAGTTGCAGACAAAAATTTGAATTTTCCAAAAATTTGAAATCTATAGAAAAAAATTCCATATCTTAGTTGAATTTTTCTAAGAATACTATCAAGCAAAAAAGATCATCACATTCAGAAGGAAACATCTAAGATTAGTTAACTATAAAATGTGAATTACTTCTGCAATAACCATTCGAAAAATTTTCATAAGTTGAATGAATGCATTTCTACATTTGATAACGATTTTTGAATTTTAAGAGGAAATGATTGACATGACTTTTTATACTATAATATCCATATGAAATGACGTAGCTTGTATAAGAAATTGTTGCTTTTGATTACTTCGAACTTTGCTAAAATGACTAAACTGTAATGTACTGCCAGTTTAAAGCTAAATAACAAATGACATATAATATCATTTTCTATCAAAGTCAATGTGTTCGAGACTTCTAATGTCTTCTCTCTTCGAAATTCATTAATACTTCATCTATTCTATACGGTTATATGTTTGACAACTCTATTGTTTACGAAATTTTACTATTAAAATTGTAATAGCAAATATTGAAGTGATTATTACTCAATAATTTTCACATAAACTTTTAGAATATATGTGTTGTGAGAATATGACATTTGACGCAAATCCTACACGACGATCAAAGTTATCACTTCCAAAGAAAATTGTCTTATCATTATATTTCAACAATCACAAATATTTTCATGTTTTACCGTTTCTATATGCATGTATCGTAACTCAAAGAGATTCCTACTAGTAGATCCAATAAACATCGTTGAAGGAAGAACATCTTACAATTAAGTCCTATTCAACAAGAATAAATATGAAGAACAAACTCATTTTATTTCTTTAATATAACACATCAGAGACAAATGAAAAAAAAAAATAATAATAATAACAATAATAAATTTTGTTCTATGTATCCATTGCTTCTTGTAATTGATTAACACTGTTATTTCCAGCAGTTAATGTTGATGATGTATCTGAATGATTAAAATAAGCTGAACCACCACCACCATTTGACCATGCAGTTGCTAATTGAACAAGACGTTCTCGTATTTCAACAAATTTACGTTTAAATTCAATACCATCACCTTTTGATAAACGAAAATCAGCCATTATTTTTGCATCAGGAATTTTAAATACATTAACTTTAAATATTAATTCTGTATGTCGTTTATCTTGTGTAACAACAGTTATCTAAATAATAAATTTAAAATAAATCATTTTTTTATTTATTTAATTTTACTTGATTGCCAGCTGTACGTTTAGGTGTATAACCTGTATGAACAAATAATCGATTAAGTAGATAAATTGTTTCATCAAATGATATTGCTAATACAACTCTTGTCATACGATGTACAAGATGTTCTGATGGATCATTCTACAAAACAAAACAAAAACAAAAGAAATTTTTTGTTTTAAATCTATGATACAAACATAAATAATAATATTTAACTTACATCACCCATTTCTGTAAGTGATCTTGGTTCAGTTATTAATATAAGATCATCAAGTTTAATTGGTTGTGATATACAATTAACCATTGAATCATCTGTTGATGATGTTGATATAACAGTTGATGTTGTACTTTGATTTGGTTGTGTTAATGACCAACATGGTTCTTCGTATTTTACTCTAAAAACAAAAACACTCTTATAGTCGAATGAAAGTATTCAAAACAAATCTCTAGAAAATTGAAGGAAGTTTTTTCTCATATGTACTTTTCTTTTGTATGCTGATTATAACTTTTATAATCTTCTCTTTGTCCCTTGTGTTTTTTAATATCACAACATCATTATAAGATATCACTGTACGTGAAGTGGAAAATAAGGAATTCTGGATTTAGAGATCTATAAATTCCTATTATACACCCTACTTCAGGCTTCTATAAGCAAACATGCATTTTTTTTGTCATCTTTACAAAAACTCCATAATCAATTAATTAATAGTCAACTGAAAGAGCGAACAGTATATATTCTATCTTGCATCAAAATAACTCATACATAAAATAATACATACGCCATTCGTTTTAATAATTGATGATCTGATTCTGTACCATCTAGATAACAAAAAAAAAAAAAACATGTAGATTTCCATGATTCAATTTTCAAAATTATATCACCTTGTGGATAAACTTTAGACATCCATTTATGACTTTGTATATCAATGACTTTAGCACGTTGTTGTGGATCATGGATGAGAATTCGACGAAGAAGATCTAATAAAAAAAAAAAAAAAAAAGTAATGAATTTAAACAAATAATCTATTATTCATACTTAAAATCATATTATCAATTTTCTTCCATGGATTATGATAATAATCACGATCTAACCAACGTTTATATTCAGGATTTTGATAAGATGGTTGATCCCATGGTAATTCTACAAAATTCATAAGATATGAAAACAAAAAAAAAGATTTTTTTTATTGAAAATTTACCTCCAGTAAGCATAGCCGTTAGGATAATCCCACACGACCATACATCGACAGGTTCACCTCGATAAGGTGTTTTTGCCCATACCTCAAAAAAACAATTTGAAGAAAATTACATTCCTTTTTTAATATGATCAATAAACAAAGTATAAAAAAATATCCTTGAAAAAAACTAGTAACGATTTCTATACATCCTTAAGCAACTCTATTCCATGCTTTTCAATTGGATGTTTCCTAATTGATTATGCCTTGGGCATTAGACTAATCTGTTGTAAATAGTTAATTATATCATTATATATATATTAATCAAAACGTCTTTCTTTTTTTACTAATAATTTGTATCATTTACTATGAAAAATACAATATTCGATACGTATGTGTCTCTAATTAATAAGAATTAGTCTTATTTAATACAATTAAAATCGTTATGACCTCTAGTAGGTGCTGATAGGGGGTATATCTTTTAAAGAAAAACTACGTCCTTCGCAAAGTTCTACATTTTCTTTCTTAGTTGTCAAAGACATTTCACTACAATAATGAGAAATATTGTCTAGAAGCGTTAATCATAATCGTCATTGATGATTAGAGATGTGCTGCAGGGTCAACCTTTTTGGTCTTGGTCTAAAGAAAACTATTCCAGAATTTATTTATATCGTATCTAACAAAAAGTTCTTCAATATTCGTTTTTTTTATCTTCGATTTATTTAGTCGATGACTAGCACTTATTATTGGATGATCTCTCTTGAATCATATTCCGATTGATAAGATAATTTGCATATTTCCATTGTCGATATATGCTTAAACATATTTTCATCAATTCTACTCAAATTTTGACAATAGAACATCTGAAATATTCCTCAATCAATATCAAAAAAGTTCAAGATAACTCACTAACATTCTATTTTCTCTACATGGAAAACCTTCATTCTTAGATAAACTATTCATAACAAGACAACTATCGAGTAGTAATGAACGGAACCAATTGTTTTTAATCTCGGTCTCATTCTCGATCTGAAAAAATTTCGGTTCCGCTTTATCTACTATTGAGTTGTTGTCATGCTATACTGAAAAATAAGATTAATCCATAACTTTTGCATTGTATGTTATCTACATTTTACAGAATAGATAATTACTTCAGGTGATGAATATGGAGCTGTACCACAATATGTTGTCAATTTTCGTTCGTCTTTAGTTGTTTGACTACGAAAAAGTGTTGCTAAACCAAAATCACAAATTTTGAGTACATCTAATAATTATCAATAAATAGATTAAAATAAATTAATGTTTTTTTTTAATCTTACTATTATTAGCTATAAGAAGATTTTCAGGTTTAAGATCTAATTAAAGAAAAAAGATAAAAGACAAAAAAACATAATTAATATCTGATCAAACCTCGATGTGCAACACCTAAACTATGTAGATAAGCCTAAAATATATTTTTCAATAAAATTATTTTTCTTTTTTTAAATGTATTCATACCATTCCGGCAACAACTTGTTTAAAATAATTTTGTGCTAGATATTCAGGCATACCAACATCGGGTTCTAAAAATAATTTAAATAAACGATTTCTTTTACTTTTTAATTATAAAAATCTAACCAATTTTATCAAAAAGTTCACCACCAGCAGCATATTCAAGAAATAAATAATAATTTGAATATTGTTGTTTATAACCATAAAAACGAATTATATTTTCATGTCGAAATAATTTATGTAAATCAATCTAAAGTTTATTTTTTTTTTGTTTTTTCTTTTTGTCTTTGAAATTAAAACAAATTCATACTTCTTTTCGTATAACAACATCATTTCCTTTCAATCGATTTATATCAATAACTTTAACAGCAGCAAATTCATTTGTATTAACATTTTTAGCAAGAACAACTCTAAATATTTAAATTTATGAATAAAAAATGAAGAAAACTTTAGTTCACATACTCGCCATAAGCACCTTCACCAAGTGTTTCTGTAAATTGCCACATGATTGTAAGTGACAAGTAAAGAAATCATACAATTTATCGTTATCCCTTTGTTTTATATATTTGCCTCGCTGTATTTTAATTGGATTAAATTTTTGAAAAAAAAAATGAATTTTTTTTTTAAATATTATTTTTTATAAAAATTTCAAATAGATTTATTAGAAATTTTATAATAATAAAAAAGAATTATTCATTTATTTAATAAATCAATTTCATTGATACGAAAAATAACGAATAGCGAAAATTAGAATGAATCATTTATATAGGATATACTGTGAACTTGAACATTGTTTTCACAGCCTAGACAGCTATTTTAACTTCTTTTAAATGAACATATGTGCACTTTTTTTATTCCTCTCTATAATCTTCATCATTTATGGCTAATGCATTAAAAGTGCTGTTCTTTGTTTGTCATAACTGTACATGTCAAGGAAAGCAATGACATCATAAGTGCATCTTACGTTAAGCGAAAAACTCAATTGATTAATAATAACAACGATGGCAATGATGCATTATAATCTGAATTAGCTGAAAAATCAAATATTTCATTTGGTTCAGTATTCAATATTTTAAAACGAAAATTTTAAAAATTTTGACATAATAAAATTTTATGAATTGTATAACAACGTTTATCAAATTCACATATATCGAGATCAAAAAAAAAAACTAATATAGGATTTTGCGAAACAAGACAGAGTTTTGTATTTTGAAGAAAGATAAAAACACATGGAATGATCTTTGATTATTTCAAAGCTAGAAAAGATGCTTATATTCTGAAACTATTTTTCATTTCGTACTAAAATACAGGGCATCTCCTATAGATCAACACTTTTCAAAAGATTTGACAACGTTAATTTAAGAGAAGTTATACTATACAGACATTTAAAACAGTCTTTCTAATGGCAGGTGTACCAAGTTGAAGCATTATGTACTAAGCATCTGCTACGTTCAACATGCACACTGTTGTACATTTAGCACTAAACAGCAGAATGAACATGATATACTTAGCTAAATAAAATAACAATTGGGTTGCAAGATGATCATATCTATTTTTTAACAAGGAAATTATAAAATTAATTTATTCTTTTTTTTTAAAATGTATTATTTTTTTCTCCTTTAATTATGTCGGAGAAAAAAAAAATTATTTTTCGCTTATGATCTTTTATTATTTATCGAGAGGTATTTTTGTCAAATGGGAAAAAATGTTTTTTTTTTTCTTTAGGTCCTTCTTCTTTATAAAACTTCGCCATTATACATTTTGATATACTCTGTTTACAAAAGGCATATATAAACAAACTGTAAAAAAAGACATTTTGTACTACATTTCCATTAGAAACGCTAAATTAAAATTATGTATTGTTTATATCTAAGATCAAGGTTTATTGATCTATCCACATGCTATGATTAAGAAACTAACATGTCAGAATTACGTAAGTGATATGTCAAATAAGAGACATCTTGATTACAAACATTCTTTTATTACCAATAAAAATAAGTGCAGTTAATCAGAAAAATATTCACATTATGAAATAAAACTAAAATAAATAAAAAAAAAAAAAACAATTTCTTGATTCAAGATATAGTATGTATCGACTTACATAAAATTTTGCTTTATATCCATAATCTCATGAATGTTATGTAATTATGTAATAATTTTAACATAGATATTATTATGGACTGTTACTATCTATTGTAAATTTCCGCATACAATATCTCTATGCTTCTATTCATTTATAACATTGAATATAAAATTTCAACATACTCCAGGGCATCGAACGAACAACAGGAACTCAATTCAAATAAACTGATATATTTTATTGAATTATCCTTCTTCTATTGATTAATTTCCTATACTTATTATTAAGTTTCTTTTTTCCACTTGACGTACATAGTTCATATAATATCCAGCTTATCGATGTTGTCTTTACAACAATGATATATTGATTTTTTATTCAATATACCATCTATTGCATGATTTCCTATGTATAGATTAGTATCTAATCTCAAATCAATCGAATGAACTACTACAATGATTGACTTGTACGTTTGAATTCGATTAAAATGTATATATATATATATATATATATATTTTTTTTTAATTACTAAATGAAATAAAAGAAGACAAAAAAACAAATGTTATTTTGCTCAATTCTATACTTTATATGCCAAATAAGTCTTAATGTAATGCAATAGAGACGTGACAGTTGTGCAAACGAGTTAATGATAACTTCACCGTAGGTCATTGACAAATGACGGTGTTAGGTTATATTTTATTCTAGCAGCTGTGTTGTTCTTTATATATCTATTCGTTAATAGCATTTTCCTTGACTGTCAGAGTCTCTCTAAAAGCAAAATACATGCATACACACTAGACTTAAAAAATAACATCAAAGCCAAAGTAATAAAGCTTTTTATGTAATTTCATTGTACAAGAATGATAGATGCTAAAAACCTGCCAGATTGTTAAAATCAGTTTGTTGTTATCTGTCATGAATAATTTCGCATTATATTTATCATTAACTGAAGAATTCTTTTTTCTTTTATTGCTACTTGATTAAGTCTTTTACGAAGACACTGTCATACATCTTTTACGAAGAACGCACAATCAGTATCGAGTGTTCATAGATGGACATTTTTTTTCTATTCTCCATTATAATCTTCTTTAAACAGCAGTCGTTCGTTTACAAAGAAAAAGAGAAGAGAAACGAAGAAAAAAAAAGATCTGAAGCTGTGTACTCATGAAGCGTAGTCCACAAGAGAGAAAAAAACGAGAAGAACAGAGAAGAAAAAGAAACGAATGATGAACTTGGTATTCATCACTAACACTCATACTTCGTCTAACTGTTGTGTCGACAGAAAAATACCCATCGCAAGTTGATCGATTGTGTATATATGCTTATTCTATACTATTGTCATTCTATCCATTTTTTTCATATTTGATTCTTTGTGTCTTTATTCATTCATCCTTATAAATAGGAAAAAACTCTTACGCGAAACAATGCAATTATTATTAATACACATTTTTTTATATCAATTTATTATTTATTCAATAATAATTTATGCTGATAGACAAGAAATATTATATAATGATTATAAAAAAATAGGTAAAGAATTATTAGAATATTAACTTATTTATTTTTATTTTTATTTTTATTTTTTACTTTGCTTATCATCCATCAGATGATTCTCTTCTTTGTCCATCATATTTATTTCGTTGTGATAATATACGTTGTCTACCTTATGCATTTGTTTGTAATGGAGAATATAATTGTCATGATAAAACAGATGAAATTAATTGTTCAACTGCATTAATTAATAATGATCTATGTAATCAAAATTCTTCTATCAATTGTGAACAAGATATACTTCATAGTATACGCCTTGTTGAACATGGTATTCATTATGAATATACACGTCCAGTACAAATCTGTATTAGACGGTAATATAAAACATATTTTATATGTGAATTTTCATCAAAAAAAAAAACAGACACATATGCCTTGAGGATTAATTCTTAACATTTTATAACACTTGTTGAATTTCACATGCAGTTTATTTGTTTATCATTCCTAAATATTGTATTCATTTACATGCATAAAAATTAATGAAGTATAGTTTTTTCTGATCGAACTTTTTTTTTCTTCATTTGAGGAAATATCAATTAAAAACTTGACATTCAATTTTCAATTATAACAGATACATAAAAAAAAACCAACAAAGAGAAAAAGGAAATGGATTCCTCATAGGTATATTTCATACTAATGTCAATTGACTTTAAGTATCAGATAGAAAACAATAGATGAAGGTGGTGTAGATATAAATGTTTGAATTATTAAAATATAATCATTCAAATGTGACTAATTAGAATTTGAGAAAAAAAAAAGGATAACCTTTCAAGCGAAGAAAAAAGTATATTAGTATCGATATAGCCCTAAGGCAAATATTTAAATTGATTAAATTAAGCATGTATAGTATTCCAAATTAAATTTCATGATTCTTCATAAAGATCATCAGTCTGCGATGGAGTTATTGATTGTCGTAATGCTATTGATGAACAATGTACACAACAAAATCCATTACTAACTTGTTCACGAGATGAATATCATTGTAAAATAACCAATCGTTGTATACCAAAAACATGGCTATGTAATGGAATCAATGATTGTCTTGATCCATATTCATCGGATGAATTAGGTAAATTAAAAACCAAAGATTTATCTGAAAAAAAGAAAATTTTTCTTTTTTGTCTTATGATAAATAGATTGCCCGATGATGGTTAAATGTACATCGAATGAATTTACTTGTCAATTGAAAAATCAATGTGTATCATCTACTGCTGTTTGTGATGGAGTTCAAGTTTGTTTGATTGGTCTTTCTTTTTTTCCTAAAGACATAATTTTGCTTTTATTTTATATAGGATTGTGCTGATGAGAGTGATGAATCTCCATCTATATGTCGTATGTTTATTTTGTTTGCGAGAGAAAAGAAAAGCAATTTATTCTTTTTATATTTTCTCATATAAGGTTTTCCTCGTTATTGTACACGTGATCAATTTGCATGTAAATCAACAAAATTATGTATCCCAAAATCGAATATTTGTGATACAATAAGTCAATGTCATGATCGAAGTGATGAAATGTCATGTGGTTGTCCGATTGAAGATTATGTTAGTGATAAATTATTTTATCGATGTAGTTTAACAGATAAATGTTTACCAAAAAATATTGAATGTGATATCAAACGTGAATGTAATCCAATATTTTTTGAAGATAATGATGATAATAATGAATGTTCATCATTTTCATTATTAAATAATCAAATTTGTTTATCAAATAATACATGCTTAGGAGAAAATCAATATTGTCGAGGTTATTTTCATAAACGTTGTGTTTGTCAAACAGGTTATCGAATGAATGAAACAACTGGTGTTTGTGAAGATATAGATGAATGTCGTGAAAGAGTTATTTGTGATCATTATTGCATAAATACTCGTGGTTCATATCATTGTTCATGTCATGAAAATTATCAATTAAAATCTGATAAACATACATGTACACTTCGTACAAATTTATTTTCATTTGGTAAAAAAAAAAATTATTATTATTTTTTTAATTTTTTGATTAAAACAATTTTTTTTCTTGTAGTATCTCTATATGGTTTATTTGATAATGGAATATATAAATTAAATTTGAATAATGAAAATGAACTTGATAAAATTAAAGAATTATCAAATATTAATAAAAATGATTTTATACCCGATAATAATACATTAATTATTTTAACAAATCATGCTTATTTATTAGATTATGATCCTATTGAAAATTATTTATATTTTGCTGAATGTTCAGTAGCTATTCGACCAATTATTATGTCATGTCCTAAAACACGAGGAATATTTCGAATTAATTTAAATCGATCAAGATATAAAAAAGAAGTATGAAAATTAAAAATTGATACAATAACCAATAATTTATAGAATTTCAATAGTAGAAATAAAATATGAAATATATCTAATGGAGTGCGTCGAAAGTTTTTAGATCAAACTTTTTGTTAATTTTCTTGATCGATTAAGAGAATCAGCAGAGAGCATTGTAACAAATTTTATGTACTTTTCGAATCAATATTCAAAATTTTTCTGAAACTCATAGATCGAGAATAAGTTTACACAGCTTTCAATGTTTAATAAAACGTCCGAGAGAGAGGTAATATTTATTCTAAATACACCAATAAAAAAGAGCAAACATTTCTTTACGACAGGATATCCTAATAAAGCGTCTATCAACAAAGAAAATTTTAGTTAAGAAATACAACAACATTTTTGCAGTTTCTTACTTTTTAGACTTACAAAATGAATTGGTCGTTTTTGACTAATAGCTCAGTTCTAAACTAACTTTGTAGGGGATAATATCGATGAGAGATGCACGAGACTGGAACTACAAGAAAAAAGTTGTTCCAATCAGAACTAAATATATAGTTAAATATTCTACTCAAAAAAAAAAAAGATGTTAGTCGTCGGCTAAATCAATCAAAAAAATGGGTATTGAAGGATTTTGCTTCAGATGTGATACGAATATATTTTGGAATAGTTTTCTCTAGACCAAGACGACTAGAAAAGAAGCTACAAGGATAGAATCAGGACCGGCACTGTACTAGATTTTCCGGGACTATGACGGAGTCGATGACAAAAAAGTTACTGAGACCGGGATCACTAGAAAAGAGGCCACCAGGACTGGCACCGAACTAGGAGTGGGACTAAGGCTGAAACCGAGACCAAAAAAATTTGACCTTTCGACTCTTTTCAAAGAATTATTTATAACTTCTGATTTATGAATCTCCTAAAAATTCGGAAAGAGCACAGAATTCTGATTTGAACCAAGTGCTTAATATCTTCTATCGACTCTCTCAATCAATCAATCAAAAAATGAAAGAACATTTTGTTTAAAAACTTTTAATACATCACGTTATTTTGAGCAGTTGCTCTCTAAAATTATCTATAATTTGAATATAAAGATTAGTAAAATAATATTATTCAACAATAACTCGAAAATGAATTTTCTGTCAACACTTCTTTTTTTGATGATATTATTTGTTTAAGTATTTTGCTTTTGTTTATAGTTAGTTATTGATGGACGTGATTATACATCAATTCAATCATTAGCTGTTGATTGGTTACATAAGAATATTTATTTTGTTAATACACGTTTACAAACAATTGATGTTTGTCGATTGAACGGAAGTTTTTGTCAGATACTTCTTCATCAAACAGTTAGTGATTATTTACCACAACGTATTATTTTATATCCAGAAAAAGGGTATATTTAACTCAGAAAATTAAATAATACAACATTTTCATTTTTTTTTTGTTTCTTTAGTTTACTTTTCTATACAGCTATTGTTAAATCTCGAGCTCAACATATAGTTCGTCTTGGAATGGATGGTAAAAATTTAAAACTTCTTTTTACAATAAAAATATTGAATGATATTGAAAATGCTAATTATCTACGACCATTATTAACAATTGATCGAATAAATCATTATTTATATTTTTATGATGGTTTAGATAAAATATTTATATTAAATATGCATGGAGAAATTCTTCATATACAATATCAAACTACATATCGATTTCATTCATTTAAAATATTTTCTGGTAAAGATTTACATACAAAAAAAAAAAAAAAGAATTTAAATTTTAATTGAAATATTTGGTTTTTTTTTTTAGATAAAATGTATAAAGCTTTTACAAATGTCGATGGAACAAATCATAGTGAATTTCGTATTAATCCAAAATATGCTCTTGGTACAACATTACTTGGTTCAGGATTTATTTTTAATCTTGATCGAGTTGTTCAAAGTTTTTATAGTAAAAAAAAATTTTTTTTTTTGGATTTATTATAAAACGATAATATTAAATTTTAATTTAATAGATAAAAGTTCACGATTTGGACAAGGTACTTTGTCATTAAATTCTTTTCATAATCTTTATTATCTTCGATATCCAATACATATGATTGATTTTATTATTGTTGATTCAAATAAAAAGAAAGGTAAATATTAGAATATCTTAACTAATAAAAAAAACAAAATTAAGATATTTATAGTGACAGAAAGTCAATGCGATAAATGTGAACAATTATGTTTTCCAAATAACCTTAATCAAACAGAAATCACTTGTGGTTGTACGCAATATTATAATCTAGCTGATGATAAACATTCATGTATACCTAGTTGTCCTGAGTAAGTAATATAAAAAAAAAAAAGACAAATTAAAAATAAATTTTTTAATGTTTAATTTTGTAGACATTTTTTTGATTGTCAAATATCGAAAAAATGTATTCCATTTTATCAACATTGTGATGGAATTATTGATTGTGTATTTGGTGAAGATGAAAATAATTGCCAAGGTTTGTATTCTTGAAATAAAACTCATGTAATGAAAACAGGAGAAAAACCGTCGGTCACCGCAGTTAACCGGCACCATTTTGATTCTTTGTTTCATTAATATTTGTACTTAAATTTAACAGTTATTTTTCAATTAACCTAACTTTTATTTTAACCAAAAATAAAAATACAAGCCTACTAGATCTCATTATTGTCATATTGATTCTTTTCTCTAAGCAAGCAAACGAAATTAGTGATGCGACAGACAGGCACATGTGTATATGTATTTTTGATTTTGTTCGACGATACCAAACACTTAATTCGAATCCGAATAGCCAACGAAGTTCTCTACCAAACTTTCATAGATGGACTATGAAAGAAAGGTTTCTCAAAAATCCAAAACACAGTAGTTTTTGAAGTCCAAGAAGACTTTACGAAAATTAGTTTTTAGGAATGCCAGTTACATGCATCACAAAAAATGAAAAACATTCAGGAAATCTTTCTCTTATAGCCCATCTATGACATTTTGGTTGATAGAGAACTTCATTTTCTATTCAAAATATGTTGATCTTATATTTTTGACTAATACTATATAGTTTATTTAATTTTTAATAGCATGTAATAAAACATCATCATTTCATTGTTCGAGTAATTCAAAATGTATAACAATAACTGATTTATGTAATAATATAACTGATTGTTTACATGGTGAAGATGAACATGATATAATTTGTGGACATTATTGTGAATGGCCAAGTATAAATATTTGCAAAAGTAAATTAAATTTTTATTGAAGGAGAAAAAAAAAGACAAAAACATATTTGATTTGATTTTTTTATATTAGAAAAATATCCAAATTTATGTTCGGATGTAGAATTTTATTGTGATGGAAAATGTGTATCAATTACTCATCGATGTGATGATAAACCTTATTGTTGTAAGTATTATCTTTTCTTTTTTCTTCGAAATATTTTGAGATTTTAGATGATGGTGCTGATGAACCATTTGATTGTATTAATGTAACATGTCCTTATGAATATTTTAAATGTCCATTATCTGGAAAATGTATACCATATGAACAAGTTTGTGACAATATTGAAGATTGTCCAATTATTGATAAAATTAATGGTATTACTGCAGATGAAACATCACAAGCATGCAGTATGAATAAATCCATTTGTTTTTTATTCATCTTTAAAATGAACTTTGTTTTTTGTATAGATTTTGTATTGAGTCGTCCAACTATTTTAACAACAACAATAACAACAAGTACTTCACAAATAAATATAACATGTGAATCAGCTGATTTATTTCGATGTAAAACAAGTCATTTTTGTATTAATCGTACTTATGTTTGCGAGTAAGTCTTCTTCTTTTTTTTTTTTTGTTTTGTATTTTATATACATAAAAGAAAATAAATCTTCTACTGATTCTTAGTGGTGATCTTGATTGTTCTGATTCATCTGATGAAGAAAATTGTGAAGATTACATTAATCACAATCTTATAGCAGTATCATTACATAAAGATTATACATGTATAAATGGTTATCGATGTCTACAACAACGACATGAACTAAATAATTATAATCCATTGTGTATATCTTTAAATGAATTATGTGATGGAATTAATCAATGTCCACTTGGAGATGATGAACATAAATGGCGTTGTCGTAAGTGCATTTGATTTAGTTATCTGCAAAGAATATTGAATGTCTAATCGTATGTTATACTAGAGTACTAGGGTATTTCATCTATTTTTTTTTCTTGTAAGACTATAGACATCTTCTTTGTCTATAATGAGCCAGACTTTCATCAATGGCTAACAGGAAATCTTCCCAATGAGATATTAAAAATTGGGAAGGTTCCTTCGTGAATAGCTACGTTGTTTGACATATATCTACAAGACACTATGCGCAAACATCGATACCATTTGCCATTGGATGACTGTGAGCAAGTTACTGTGTATGAGGAACTCTGTGTCAGGTCCGCCCTCTGTTTATAGATATAGCTAGTGTTAGTTGTAGGGAAGATATCGGACTACTGAATGCAGAAATATTCTTTCTTGTGTTTAGGTAATTGTACAAATTGTGATTCGACAACAAGTTATTGTGAGCTAATTAATCATTTACCTGTTTGTCAATGTAAAAAAGATTATATTAAAATAGCAAATGGGTAAGAAGAAAAACAAAAGTTTATGTCTTTGTAAAAAAAAAACATTTCGTATTTGTTTAGAAGTTGTATCTTAGAAGATAATCTTTGTAATTGGTCTTATGGAACTTGTTCACATGAAAATCTCTCTCAGGAAAATGATGAAATAAATTTTTGTATAAAAAAGAAGTCTATTAGAAATTGTCAATGTGATCGTGGATATAATATGAAAAAAGTAAACTTTTTTTCTGAACGTTGAATCTATATATACTTTTTTTTTATTTTGTTTTAAGAATAATGATGATAGTATATCTTGTGTAGTACGAAGTAATCAAACTTTCAATGTAATGCTTAATCCGCGTGCATCATTTTATCTTAATCAATATAATTCAATATTTGTTGTAAATTTTTCTAATAAAAATATAATTAATTTTTATTATTTATTGATATTTTTTCTAGCCAGTAAATCCTTCACATCATGTAATCGATGCTGTATTTATTCCAATGGATAATATATGGTGTTTATTTTATACTGAACAACGTAATGGACATTCATTTATTTGGCAACAAAAATTTAATCAAATAATTAATTCAACTAATCGATTACAAAATAATGCAACACAAGTTTGATGTTTTTTTTTTTTGTATATTTTGTTTAAGTTTTTGTTTTTGTTGTAAATTTATAATTAGATTTGGTCTTCATCACTTTTTTATTTTACTTCATTAGAAGTTGATTGGATTCATCGTTTAGTTTATGTACTTTATGATGATCCATCATCATCATTAAATGGTATTGAAATAATGTATTCAAATAAAAATGATTATACACAATTAACATTTGTTAATCGATTAACATTTTCAAATACGAAAACAATTTCATCGATTAATGTTCATCCATTACAAGGGTAAACAAAAATTATTTCAATCAAAAAAAAAAAGATTTGTATCAGAGAACATCATAGGATGGTTTTTCTTCGTCCTATTCTGTAGAACATTATCATTTAGTCATCCTATTTTTCAGGACGATTTTTTCATTACATACTTGTCTGTATATGAGATATGATGGCAAGTATTATAGATGTGCTATTATTTACAAGATAATCATATTAATAAATCTTATCACATGTTTTTCAACAGAAGCAAAATGAATAACAGAAAAAAGAGATACTTGACATCAGAGATGGAATTAGGGGTGACACTTTAACTTTAAAAACGCTTTAAAAAAGTGTTAAAGTTAAAGTGAAATATTTTAAAACTTAAACTTTAATATAGTCAACATTAAAGTCGACAAAGGGTGTCCTGACTTCCTCAATATCTATACTATAAAGAGACCCTTACGACCTCAAGTACTATACTTTGAAGGTACCCTTAGGTCCTCAAGGCATTTACTGTAGCCTATAGTATAGGCCTTGAGGACCTAAGAGTATCCCTATACTGTAGACCTTGAGGACGTAAGGGTACTCCCCTTATCGACTTTAATGTGAACTTTATTGAAGTTAAAGTTTTAATGTTTTTCACTCTAACTTTAAGTTTAAAGTATCACGTTAATTTTAACTTTTAAAGTAAACTTAAAGTACCACCCCTAGATGGAACCAGTACTGGTTATCATCCTATAACTGATAAACCGGTCATGGCCGATCTGCTAGTCGCGCCAATAGACCAGTCTGAACTTTTCAGACCGGTTTCATCTCTGCTTGACATCTATAAGGTGAACAAATTAATAATAAAAACAAACATTAAGATACAGAATTCAAAATATAATCAATATAAATAGATGGAAAACGAAAAAAGATAAGTTTTCTTTTTCTTAAATTTCTCGTATGAATGAATAGATAATATGTTATCAGAGATATAGAAATTTTTATCGCGTTTTCTAATAAAAAGCTGAGGCCCCCAAAGAATTGACTTACGACTTCAAACTTTGCACGAACAAAGTTCTTAATGAGATTAATTCATTCAGCAAGTTACGACTTTTCTAGTATTTGTTAAATAAACATCGTCTCAGTCGAAAAATAATTTGGCACTTGAAGAGATTTCCCCAGAGTAGAGTCCATCGGGTCCAAAAATTTTGAACCCGGATTCAATCGGGTTCGGGATCAACCCGACGGGCTCTATCCCAGAGTCACTTCATGGCTCTGCCACTACTGATAATAATGGAAAATCATAACGAGTTTCTCTACTAGATCAGAACTTCATTAAATCACCAGTGATCTACGTATCCTGTCGATCCTAGAGTCGTCTTGTGACATTCTCTGATCTGTGTATGTTTTTCTTTTCAGGTATCTTTACATAAGTGCATATTATGATGCACAACATTCTTTTGTTTATCGAAGTTTACTTGATGGATCAAATCTTGAAATATTTTTAACACTTCAATATCCAGTATTAAGTATGACAATTGATTATCGTCATCCACGTTTATATGTTTTATTATCAAATGGTGAAATTGAAAGTTATGCTATTGATAAAAGTCAACCATGGAAAATAAATGTTTATTATTTTAAAAGTAATTAAATTTTCTTTCTTAATAGGTTTTATTTTATTTTTTTTTCTTTTTGAAATTATATATATAGATCTTCGACCTTATTCAATTGATCTTTATGATGATATACTCGTTGTTATGATATTTAATACAACAGATTCAACATATGATGAAATATGGATAGATAAATTTGGTAAAACAATAACAGAAAAATATCGAAAATTAAAAACAGCAATGATTATTCGATATATACATGAATTTAAATATCCAAATATTGATATATCGAATAGTATGTATTTTTATGTTTGTTCAAGTCTATAAATTTGTAGTACGAGTAAAATCTCAGAAGTTTTTTCTCTATTTATGGCAAAGATGACTATAAAGTTTTGACTACAGAATGGAAGATGTATAGTCAAAATTATTAAAAAACTTATAGTCATCTTGTAAAATCGGTTCGAACAGAAAAATAAGCTTTATGTACATACAAACTTGATAAATAGATATATGAAATGAGTGATATAACTCTTCCAATATTTTTAATAAACATGCCGTTTTGTTTTCTCTTGTTAGTGGTTCATCAAGTTTGTTCTGATTCATCATGTCCTGTTGGTCGTATCTGCATATCAACTCCATCATATCGACCATTGTGTATAACTCCTGGACGTATGTTTCAAAAAAAAA
>CAJNOL010002189.1:3611-19205 GCA_905250125.1 Rotaria sordida | reverse complement strand
TTCCTCGCCCACATTCGCTCAACCTCTACACTCCCCTCACCCACACCTCTCTCACCCTCAACCCCGCATCCACACTCCACCCTCAATTAATTGGTTACTCCTACCTGAGTGCACACAGTCACTTCCTTTTATTTACTCCTGGAATAGTAGATGAGATTAAAAATGATGGAAGCTCTTCTCGGAATCTATGAATATCAAGAATTAAAGAAAGCATAGATTACACTGGTAAATCTATAGGACGTACCAAAAAATTCCAATAAATGAGTACAGATTTCAGTATTCCGTGCTGGTTGTTTGAAAAACATCATTATTAATTAGTCTTGACATATAGAGCGAAGAACTTGGAGAGCTTCTTTTAGAAGTACCATGTTACATCGTTCCCGCATTACAGAAATAGTTTGGAAAAGAGCTCCGAATAGACCAGGGACAGGTACAGGCTATGGTATTTTAGGCTTGGTTTGTGGCAGGCAAGTCAGGCAAACTACTTGCTTGTATATTTTTTTATTTGATATCAAAGTTTCATCGAACAAATCGAAAATATTACTAGCATACCGATACAGCGAATTTAACTTCAAGGATGACATTTAAAAATGATGAATCAGATAAATATTTGAGAATGAATATTAAAGATGCTTAAAAACAATTAAATCCATTACCATTCTGAAGAGATCATCAACACAAACTCCATGTTTATAATTACTAGCTCATCGCCTTTTTCCAACCCAAGTTACTTCAACTGAGAATGAACGAACCTTTCCTGATGTACATTTAGCAATTATTGAACAGCGTTCTTTCCTTGATCTTAATATTAAGCGACATTCTTGACTGTCTGATCCATTCGAAACATTCTTGAACAAAAGCCTGTTTATTTTTAATATTACCGTTTGCTAGTTCTTTATTTGTCTACATATTGCCACTGTTCAATCCATATATTTTTAATGTGGAATAAAACCTTCCATTGGGAACGCTTGTATAATGTTATAGTGAGTTGTAAACCATTTTTTCACTTCCACCTATTATAAAAACCTTTCTAAAGTGAAGGTTTCTTTTGCTCTACTCATGTTCGTACATGTTTTCGCGCAAACATAAGAAGGAGGCAGGTCTGCATCTCGAGAACAAAGTGTCAGAAAAAAAGTGATACTGAAGATTTTTTGGCAAGCAAAGTTAAACATATAATTCTAAGAATAAAACAACCGACGTGCATTCGGTCTTGCTGATTTGCATACAAACAAGAGGAATACGTTTCTGTGTAAATAAGTGTAGATTTTCGAATTGTAAACACTTAAACATTCCGTTCAGCATTCACATCAGAGAGTTTTCACTGTAGTGATCTTAAATTGATTCAAAGGACTTGTGGAACTTTCAATGATTATTAATACTTGTGAAGAAATCTTCCGAGGTACTCAATAGCTTTTGAGTTGAAATTTTGTCCATAAGCAGATGATGTATAGATTAGAGAAAGTCTTAGAGGCTATGGACGCAAATTGCGATTTGACTGAGATACTGACATTTTACCATAGTTCTTCTGCAGGAAAAATATTGTAGAATGTCGATATCTCACCCAAACCACAACTTGTGTTCATATTCTCTTAGACTTTTTCTAATCTGTACATCCTCTAATTGTAGACAAAATTCCAGCTCAAAAGCTTTTTAGCACTTGGGAAGGTTCTCTCGTTAGTTCTATTCTATTACTATCATGATTTTGGCATAAAAAAACAGACAGGTCAAGCAGGTAGAAGAAAGTGATAGGTAGACAGACAGGCCAGGTCGAAGAAAAAAGATAGCAGGTACAGACAGGTTGTGAAGGGTGTAGGTCTGTTGCAGGAAGATCAGAACTGTAAAAAATTGGCCTGGTTGGACCTCTGGTTCAAAGCATGGGCAAAGATATCAAGAGACTGTTTGTTATAGATTCAAATAATCCAGGTTTACATTACTATATCTCATTCTTACAATCTACTCAATATTCATTCCTGAAGATTAACCTTCAAAAACTTAACCCTTTTTCCTTTCGAAAATTCCATGCGATCCTATGTAAGATATACGCCTTTGGAAAATCTTTATAACTTTTGGAATTCGTTTGAGAACTCTTCGTTTCACATTGCACTCATGAGTGGAACACTTTGGTTCCATTTTGTTTTACATTTTTATTTTATGAAATTTATTCTGAAAGTTCTTGTGTAGGCACCTATGATATCACTATTTACGGCAAAAATGCCAATGAAGCGACATACGTCGATGCAATTCATATGCGTCTCAAAGTGGTCGGCGTTCTCAATGCTCCAATGTTTCCGACTCTCTATCGTTCGTTCAATGAACATCGATGTACATTGATTGAACCATTTCGTCGGACGTTGCATCAAGGAGAACGTATTACGATCCGAATGCACATCCCTGATGCTACATCAGTGAGTGTTCACAATGGCCAGCAAACACTGTCAACATATGGATATGAAAACCAAATACTGACGAAAGAATTAGTAGTCGAAGGTGATGTGACTGTTTATGCAATTTTTGATCGAACTGAAACATTACAAGGCATTTGCAAGTTTAATATGGCTTAATCCAAAATAATGTTCATTTTGAGTTCATTTTATTTTATTTTTTCTTTCGAATAAAGCATTTTACGTTTCTCCAATTCTAATTGTATATACATAGGAGAAACGAAATACGATTGCAAGACTCATTGAGTTCTGTTCATGACTGAGCTATCTGTTGCAAAGCTTTTGAAGAAAATGAAAGAATTTTTCTTGTCAATGTGTGATACTGATTCCTTTCCTATCATGAAACAATCTTATGATTTTAAATGACACATAATAATTTTATTTTGGAAGAGACAAATACAGAGAAGAAAAAATGTGTTTCTTGGTACTTCTCACTACATCTATCTGATGCCTAAATAACGTTTGAAACATATAGATAATATAAAATCGTACAGATCCAAACAGAAATTGATTGAAAAGTCTTTACATTAAGCTGTATAAGTCTATAATTATTAACATAGTGATTAGTGAAAAAGAAGATCATTGGACGTAGGAAACTTCGACAAAAAAGAAAAGTATGGATATATACAAAAGCTTGCTCTACAAAAAATTTTAAAATGACAAATCTACAAGCAGAGACAATAATAGTTATGAAAAAAAGACAAAGAAATACATATTTTAAGCATAAGTTCTTTTTTTTCATTGATGATGACTGACCACGTAAGAGCTGCCAACAGGCTACTTGTTTTGGGTAAATCTGGCTTGATCTAGTTCGAGGGCTTCTCAAGCCTAACTCAATATAAAAAAGTGGTATGCACCTTTGCCTTGTAGACAAGTGCAGAGCAAAACAGGCCGACTGATGTTTCTGATTATCAAACTTATTAATTGTTTCACTTTATGCTAATGTATTATTCTAGTTTTACAGTTATTGTCTTATTTTATTACTATAAATATGGAACGGTAGCATGTCCTTGTACAAAATATCAAATATCATTTAAATGTAAACAACTTTCTTCAATTAAAATAGATCCTGCACTACTAGATTGGCAATCTACTTCAGCATTTATTACCAAAATTGAATGAATTTTGCCGAGTTAATTTGGATAAATAAGCCAGCTCATCCGCATCTGATCCTCAAAACAGTAGAACTAGACCTTTACATTTCGCTCAGCTTGTAGCCTGATATAATACCATATGGACAGATTAGCATAAACTAAAATTTCAATATTCAGCCTCACAGTTTGCAAGCGTTTGTCAGGCAGCAGTCTAGACTGGCAGCTCTATAATAATTGTACGAGAATTTCTTTGTAATGATGTTGTTTTCTATCTAAAAAGGGAACAGTCATAATTGATGAAGTACCGATTGAAAAAAGAACAGAAATTTGTAACATTGATTATTCTTGTATTGATGTCTCAGGCGTTAATATGATGGTGGTCGACGAAAATGATGCCAATATGACGACAACAAAAGTAAGCTTCAATGATTTACGAATTTGTGATGAAACTAATTGACACAGAAAATATTTTTACTTTACACTGAAAACTATACATGAACGTGAATGATACAGGATAAATCTTTTGGAAGAAGCAATATTTTCTTATTGTTACTCTGAACTTTTTCTAAGGAAAGCAACTGCCACATCTTACCTTGCTGGTGCATTGCCTATGTACATAAACAATCGATTTGCTAAATGAATAAAAAAAAATTATTGATCATATGTTCGACTGACTTGAATAAGAAAGTTCTATGTACATGAATGCACTTCTATCTACATTTACATGCTTCATCTGATTTTTTCGTACCTCTTACCAGTACTTTGTACTCCCTCATACTTTTCATCTTCTGAAGTACAGAAGTAAGCTTTCAGCTAGCTTCTCTTACATACGAAATAGCTGAAAACGCTAAAAGAACGTTGTCATTGATACTATAATACCATTATGGTAAATGAAAGAATATTGGAAACACAAGATTTATAATTTGGATTAACAGTGCACGATAGAATCTGAAACACGGAGAAAACAAAATTTATCAGATTATTACTTTAACAAGGAAACTTTTTTCTAAACATTTATTAGTGTATATTGGATTTATGCACACAATCAAAGATATAGAAATGACATGATGTTGAAATGTTTTGTCCTTACAATAAAAATGTATTTCAATAGTTGTCAAGTACAAATTCAAGTCTTCGTGTTCTTTTTATGTAGGTATCCAACATCGTTTGGATCAGTGAAGCATTCTATTTATGTGATCCCACTCGTCGTAAATTGCGAATAGTGAAAAGCAATTTCAATTTTTTTGTCAAATTCGGCAATGAGAAACAAATAATGACAGGCAATGTAATGGTGATTCCATACCCCCAATAAGTGAAAACATTCGCATAGAAATCATATGAAAACGGCATGGGCAGTCCCATAATCTGTGCAATAGGATATAGTGAAAATGGTGTACTAAAGAGCATATACACAATGGAAATACTTAGTAGTTGTATAATCATTTTACGATATTTTTGCCATTCGATTGATTGACGTAGTCGAGTTCGAGTTCGTATAACTCTTATGATCAGTACAATACTGAAAAGAGCAATTAGAATCATTGGAACAACTTGATGGACAATCAATTCAATAGAATAAAGGTTAGGTGTAGGTAAATTCATATAACAAGGAAAACCACATAGAAATAATGAAAAATCACATGTACTGATACAAGGATATAGAAAGTCAACAACAAAATAGTAAGATGATATATATAGACAGATAACAACCATTGGTAGATAGTGAAAACAAATCCGACCTCGTTTTGTAATAAATAAATTTGAATGAAAAATAAGGAAATATCGTTCAAATGCTGCCCAAGCCATGAGAACTAGACTTATATAATATGTAATTGCGTCGATAAATTCCCAAATGATACAATTTGCGTAGGTATATGGACGAACAATGCCTGTATACAAATATTGAAGACTTAGTGATAAGTCATAAGTTAATTGAATGAAATTAAGTATCAGTATAATAAAAATGCCATCAAAACTAAGTGTTTTTTTAAAATCTTTTGATGAAGAAAGAAAATAATAACCAACAATTAGATAAGCAATAAAAGATAATATTTGGCATGTTTGTAAAATTCCAAAAGTAATTTGTCATATGTACGTTCAACTGTTCGATGTTTCTATCATAGACACAGTGCTTGTCATGTTGAAGATTGTCTCGCTCATATTTGTTTCCATTATTTGACGTGCAATAAAGCAAATAATTTATGTCACTTTATATTACTTGATGAAGAAACTGACGTTCACTAATTTTTCTTGTGTTAAAATAAGCTGTGTTTAGCGTATCTGCGTAGAAAAAAATAATAAAATAGAATAATCTTCGTTTTTTTTATTCTGAAAAAAAAAGTTGTAGTTACTTTTTCTATAAGATAAATATTTCAAAAATGAGAAAATTATTTGCATGACATGAACAAATTACGTTTGATATCTTATTTTTAATGTATAATTGATATACGATTCGCGTCTTTCAAATTTTTCTTTACGATGAACTCAAGCATATGCTGCACAGAATTCCACATGAATTGTTTGTGTCAATCGTGTCACAATGATTGTTACGTTCAATAATAAAAAAATAAAAACGCACAAACGAGATAAACATTTTTATTCAAAAGCGGAGAGAACAACTTAGCTTAAATAGTACGTCTGTCTCTTTTCCAAGAAATATTTCCATTAGAGTTGTTAATCTGGATTTCATCCGTCGACATCTTAAACGATAAGCGATCTGTTGTTGCTAGGAATTGAGAACCTTGTGAGGTTTTTTATTCCATGAACGAAAGACCGCACAGGAGTGTGAATGTGGATCTGAGTTTTAATCCATTTCGGTACTCACACCCATACGCATAAAAGTTTGTTGCTTTAGTTATCGTGTCGTACTTTCCTAAAAAAATATAACGTCAAATTCACATTTAGATTATGAATGACGAGCAAAATGCAGATACATTGCGACGAATAGCGGTCAATTTCTCTTATTTATCTTTAAATATAATTGAATATGCTTATTTCTAAAATGACTCAATACGACATCCAATGTTTGATATGTAATTTCTGAAATTTTACAGAAACATGCCGGTACATTTGGAACGGCGACCATCACCTAAACTCTTCTCGACCGACCGAGCGGTTGCATCTATCGGTGACTGAGAAGATTTTTTTCGTCAATTTTTTCTGCATATTTGTTGCTCTATAATATTTTTTGAAAACTTTTCAGCGTTTGATGTACATTCTTTGTTAAAACTTTCTAACAATAAAGTTCAACAACTGGTATGATTAAGGAGCGGTGATACAAAAATGAATCGTACTTATAGAAAAAGATTCGATTGGAACTAATTAATGCAAGATATAATTATTTTGTGCTCGAGAAATGGTAGCAAACGATAAGAATGTTGAACTTCAAAGTAGTCATTCTTTCTTGTTGCATGAAAAATATTTTTTGCATGTTGATTGCAATGGTTTATGTCTGCCTCTATTTTTTAATCGTACTTTTTTTTCAGAATTTGATATTACATGAATAAAACCGTTTTTTTGTAAATCAAAATAATTTTATTGAAACTTTATAAAAGAAAGTCCATATTTACTACTGTAGATATCAACATTATTACAATTAGACTTGAAAAGAAAGATCGCATAAAAAAAAAACTATTTCTTGATTAATAATTTTTCTAATTCGTATGATAATTGAATGTTTTGCTTTCGTAACGATACCGTTGTTTCACAAGATTTTTCCAAAAACGAGCCAATTCCAATGTTTGATCTGCCCAATCTAACATATCCTTCAATTGTACTTTGTCATTGTTCATAGAATTCGATGTTGAAATTGACACAAAACTTTTATTTTCCAATAAAAGTTTATGATAAATTCTAACATTCGGATATTTATTAGTCCAACGTCCTTTCCATGTTTGCCTCCAGTGTTTATTACACATCACATTAATCCATGGTGGATGTGTAGTCGCAATTTTATAATCGAGATGGATTAAATCAACTAATTCAAATGGATCATGTTCAAGATGATATAAATGTACTTCATCATTTGAAATATCATACGTAAGTTTTTTTGGATATTGTTTAACAATGATATAAGAATTACCGGGATTTGTCAAATGAAATGTATATCGAACAGGTTGTTTTTCAATTAGCATTCGTAGAATTGATGTTCCTTCATATCGAGATAATATCGATTGTAATTGATTATTTGGCACAGATAATAGTTGATTTGTTGATTGTTGAATAGGTTTTATTGACGATAATAATATATCCATAATAGTTGGCAATATATCCATATTGGTAAATTGACCATCGAGTTGTTTAGCTTCAAGATGTGGATTGTGTAACATTAAAGGAACTGAAAATGCACATTCTAGAGGAGTACTTAATAATCCGAGCATTTGTCTTCCATAATCGTTGAATACATAACCGTGATCACTTGTTATAATGAAAAGTGTGTCATCGTATAATTTACGTAATTTGAAACCATCAAAAATTTCTTTCAAAAAATCATCAGTTGCATGTAAAGCATTAAGGTAATTATTTACATTTGGCTCATCAATATAAAAACGGTATTCATCAAATGACCAATCATTGGGTTGCGGAAAAGGTTCATGCGTTCCGGTAACTAATAAGCTCATCATTAAATGATTTGTTTCGTTTTCTGCTAGATTTTTATCAATCCATTTCCACATTAGAGGTAAGATATATTGATCAGCAGGACCGAACATACCAAGATCGGGAACATTTCCTGTCTGTTCATAAATATCAAAACCATTAATTATGGTATCAAATTTAAGTTTATTAAATAAATCTCGTTGATGATCAAAATCATCACGAGCTGCTGTAAAAAAAGCTGAACGAAATGTTGATTGATTATTTGTCGTTTGAAAAATTTCACGAAGTAATTCAGGTAAACATTTTTCGTATAAGAAATTCTCCGAATTTGCTTCTTTGAGAAAATTAACATTGAGAGGATAGATACCACAGAAAATACTAACAAGACTTTTTAATGTATAAGATGATGTAACGGATGCAACTGTACGAACAGAATTCATCCAAAGTGAATTAAGAAGTGGTGTCACATTTTCAGCAGTTGCATCGGATGTGAAAGTAGATTTTACAGCATTGGCTAAATTGTTGTTTAATGGTAAAGCATCAGCACGAATTGATTCTAGAACAATGACGAAAACATGTTTAATAGGCTCTTTTAAAGTAACTAAAGGACGAGAAATATCAACGACTGGTGCACGAATCATTTGTGTTACATTATTGAACGCAGTTTCATTTACATGAAATGATATTAATGATTTTGTTCTCCAATAATGTAAAATTATTTTAGGAAAATATATTAATACCATATTCGATGATAGATTTGTATATGGTTCTGGTAGATGATAGAAGACAATAATTAATAAATACATAAGAATAAGACATGGAACGAGTATTTTCACAGTCTTGCAATGACTAAATCGTAGAGCTTTGTGCGTCTGAATGTAACGACATACACTGAACCAAAATATACTACCGAGGAGAAAGTATAAGACCACGAGTGATAGAAACGAAGAAATTTGTGACAAGTACAAACTATATGTCGTTGCTATGTCCACTTCGAAGAAGATATTCCATTCCATATTTCGACCTATTTTGTTTTTTAGATAAGATTATATAGCTCATGTTATCAATCTTTCGAGAAATATAATAAAAAAAAACTAACTATTTTTCCTAGAAAAAGGTTTCAAAATGCTGTTCGAATCACAAACTAAAGTTATAGTTTAGCTTTAAACAGTTTTTTTATTGATGGGATGAACGTTTCTAAAAGTTCGAATAAATCTTCACTATGAGATAATCATCACACATGACACATTGCTGTAAAATCTCTAAGATTGAAACTAATCGAAGTTTTGAAATAACAGATTTTGCTTTTAAAAAAGGGATAACTATTTTTGATCTTAGATGTTGGTTATGCTTCCGTAGCAGTTACAAAAATACGTCTTAACTATAATATAAAAGTCTCCATTAACAATACAAAAGAGTATTTATATGTTTACACGTTAACAAAAAGTTTATGATTCCTTGATTCAAATAGAAGATAGAGTCAACTAATCGCAAAAACCAATAAACTAATAGTACGAAAATAAAAATCTGCTTGATAGATTTCTGAGAGTTCAATGAACCTACAATCGTTGTCAACATCTTGTCCCATCCATTTCATCACGTTCGAACCTTTTCATTCTCTGTTGAGATGAGTTCCAGTATTAAATAAAATCATATCATAAATAACCCTATCAACTCACTAAATAATCGCTGTCTTATTGTTCAGAAGTTGTGATACTAGATGATTTTAGGTCAGATGACTGAATGAGACAAGCATGAAAATAAAATTAGAGACAAATCTTAGCATTCTGGACATTCTGTTATAACTACGAACTCAAACAACATGAGAGTGATTCGAATAGTAATGTGAAAGAAATCGTAATAATTTGAAGTTGTAAATGATAGACATTCGAATGTTCAGTGGTTTGCATAAAAGGAGTTAGGAAAGTACTCGTAGGATATTGTCGCAAGAAAATAACCGAAAGATTTGTTCTCACATGGATCGAATTTAGTGTAGGATTTGATCAGAATTTGAAAAACTTTATCGAAATTAAACAGAGGTTTTCTCTGACCAAAAGAAATTCGATTCTCAAAGTTTCACAAACGAATATTCCACTTGAATTTCTCGATTCCTATAAGTAAATGTTGCTTAAATTATTACATGAAATCTATGAAGATATCAACTTTACACATTTATTCAGTTACCTTGACGTATCAATATTTTGTTATCTATGATGGTATTTGCATTGACAATTGAGACAATTTTTACTAAGACACTCATATATATATATAGGAATCCAAGAGTCGGCCTACGACAATATACCATCCTACGTAGCCAGGTATAATCTTTATGTAAGGATGAGACATGACGATTTATTTTTTAAGTCTCTATATTTCATTTTAAAATCTTCTCATCATCAAAATCATCCTAGGAAGGAATTTCTATTTGCTTCTTCAAATTTATCAAAATTTTTTTTGTTTTAGAAGAGCCTACCTGTTACCCTTAGCATGACGATATTACATGATGAAGTAAGAAGAATGAATATAGCAAAACATAAGCCAACTATAATGCTATATTGATTGACTTGAGGATATTTCCATCCAATGCAAAACAATAAAATATACAAAATAAGCAAAACGAGAAGATCCGGAGTGATAGTCAACCATATCCAGAAGAGTGTATAAAGTGTGAAATTTATTCCATTACCATAACAATAAAATACCAGCATACGATTTGTAGCAGTGGCTATGAAGCACATTGAAAAAATTGCGCCATTAAGTCTATTTAAAACGATATGTATTAATGTGGATATTAGATAGAACGAAGAATTATTATATTAATTTTATTCAACATAATGTACTCGAAACTCGTATTGGTCAAAAGATTCCTTGCACATAATGGTAATATATCCACGTGTCAGAGAATTCGATAATTCTAATATCTAAGAGAACTCTCGAAAATCTATGAGTTGACTTATATAAATAAAGATACAAAAGTCTAATTTAAAATCAGAAGATAAATGAAAATAAAACTTTTGAATCGATACTTTACGGTAGAGATCAAAGACAATTAAAATATAAGTTTTATCTGAATTAGAAATAGAAATTTGTGAATGCAATTATCACAAGAAAATATAAGATTTGAACTATGAATAAAAAGTTCGACTTTATTCAGCAAATTGCTGACAACATGAAAAAAGAATGTCACACAAGATCTTATAAACATATATGCATAAACTTAGGATATCGATAAAAATTTAAGAATAAAGATTCAATCGTGAATATAGTTTCGATTAATGCTTACAAGCTTGGTTGATGCATTCGTCGCTTTTGGCAGAAGAATATATTTGACAGATTACAAAAGCCATTGAAAATCGCCATATTTCATATTGCAGGAGATTACAATGATCAATCTGAAAATAAATTACGTATGAGATTTCCACTGATATATACATAAATATACGAAGATTTTTAGTTTTTACGGCATGTTCAAATATTGAAATACTTGCCAAAAATATTGTGTCAACCTTAGAGATCTGCACGGAGTCAAATATGTTTTTTGCTGAAAATTCAGTTTTTAATATAGGAACCTTTTGGAATCGGAGATTTTGGTCTCTAATATTAGCTGTACAAACTAATGCATTTTAAAAGTTTCAATGATGTCTTATCAAGGCCTATCTATAAGATGATATTAGAACCTTCACAAAACGCTTTGATTTGTACAATAAATATCAAAGAATAAAATCTACAATTCTAAAAAGTTCTTATATTAAAACAGAATCTTTGGCAAAAAAATTTAGATGACTCCATGCAGGTCTCTAATTGACACTATTAAGATATTTATTGTCGTAATTAACAACGTCATTTCAATAGCAAGTATTATATCTTAATAAATGCAATTAGCTTAACTATTACATGTTTAGAACTAAATGACTGTTTAGTCTTTGTGTCAAAATTCATCTATATTAGATCACCAAATTTTTCTATCTTGTCAGATTGAACTCAAGTCAATAGCATTGTACCTGAAAAGAATATTCTCGAATGAGTTTGACTGAAAATATCTGCTGGAAAGGGTGGGTGTGGCTGAACACACTACTAACATTCATACCCTTAACACTATACTACAATATAGTACTTTTTATAGTCTATCATTTGAGAGATGAAACAATTCAGATAGACGTACATCGAAAGAAATATCCACAAAACAAGTTGTACAAGTTCTTTTTTTTGCAAACAGCCGTATCTATTCGAAAAAATTAAGAATCTAAGGCTAAAATCTGATAATTGTCTATAAAAATACATTGAAAATAATATTTTTTTTTTGAATTTTGCATCGCAAATAACTTTATAGAATATTAATACAAGCCCGAGAGCAGATTCATGGAAGAAATCAACGAAGATACTATGTAGTAACTTTACCTATATCAAATGACAAGTTTTTAAAAAGAAGTCGAAGTAAGATATGACATAACTTAGTTCACGTGATGTTATACTATTAAAACACATAACGGCATGCAGTCATGCGTTAAAATCAATCAAATGTTATACATACATTAAACTTTCAATACTATACTATTAATATTGAAAGAAAAAGGAAGAAAAGAACAAACAGTGAATGTCTCGATGTATTTGCAATATAGGTTTTTTTTACATATATATTCTTCCAACACATGATAATCTTGAATTTTTCGCAACAACTTTATCAAATTTGTGGGTATATTATTAAATGATTAAAAAGCGTAGATGTTTATATTACTTATGATCTGAGGATTAACAAACATTTTGAATAACTTTTGTTAATATTTTGATTTTCTCATTAAAACAGACAAGAAATGTTTAAAGTTTAAAGAATTCTACATTAACATTGCAACTATGTCTTTTTATTCATACATATCGGATAAAGAAAGGATGAGAATGAAAAATAATCGATCAACATATATTTTATTACTTAATATTGTATTAAATGAAGCAATGATAAACTTTATTGAATTAGTAATTTTAGTTAGAATTCGTTGTAGAGTTAACCAATAATAAAACTTACCAGTAAAACTTCGAATTTTCAAACAATTTATTTCGACATCTGATTTTTGTTATTTTCAATTCATTTAAACTTCTATAGAAGAAAAAAACTAAATTTTAATTCTTGATGAATAAATTCACAAAGCTTACCTCATAGTATCAATTAATGATTAAATCATTTTTTTTTAAATAAAATGATAATTGATCCAATTCAACTATGACGATACATTTTAAATATTACCATAATTAAATAACTATTTAAATATTTGGATTAGAAATTTTAAAGAGACAACTATTTTTTAGTAAAATTTTATTTGAATATGTTTTAAACGATTGTTTTATATACTCAGTTGAGGGTGATTTGGATTAATCAAGCAAATCCTGTTGAATATAACAACTTTGAAAATCTCACTGGCTTCTTCTAGTAAATTTTCAAGTATTAGTATTGAGGAAAAAGTTATTCATCTCGCTTTATTCTATTTTTCAATGTGAGATGAGAAAAAAAAACCAAAATTAGTTTGACTAAAAATCTTGATACCTTATTAGATAACTGATAAGAGTGCACTTTTTCAATTCACTTACAAAGGAACCTTGTCAGCTGCTTCCTTTTGATTTCAATGATTTTTTTTGCCTATAGATATTACACATGGTGTTCTAATAGAAACTCTAAACGAATTTGAATTTGATTAAGTTATTGAATTTTTTTCTAGAGGTTCCAGGTTTTCGGAAAAAAAGAATTTTTGAATTTTGATCTGAAATTTTGTGCACATAGAGAACTCAATTATACTAACTTCTATAAAACAACATGCACAAATTTTGAATAAAGTCTTTTCGAGATATTGAGCTTTTCAAGGTATAGATTCTTTTTTCGTGAATAGTGTGTATAGAACTGTTACGTTCCCGGCTGAGTGTATTGTATGTCATTACCTACTCTATTGCTTGGTTGAAACGACTGTGTATATATGATGTTTAACCTTCTCTTGTCATTCGTTCTTATCTTATTATTTTTCTTTCTATTGTAACTATGTGTCGTAAACCATCTCGCTCTCCTTCTTTCTTTCTCTCCTCTTTTTCTTATCTCTTCTGGTTGCGTATATAAACATGTGCTTTTGATGTAGACGAAGAGGTCTCTCGTTAGCCTATCTTTCATTTAATATTTTGTTTTTACACTACATGAACCAAAAATCAAAAGTATTAGTATTTACCATTATTGAATCACAAGACATTTCAATGTCATCATCGAATAGTTTAAAGGAAATAAATAATAAGACTCTAAGCTACATGAAAATATTTTGCTGTCTGATGAATATTGAGATTGTTTTTAATTACTTCCATAGTTGATTAAAATCCAGCAATCGCTATTTTTTCTTAGATTTTCTTTTACATATTTTTATTAAATTTATTTTCACTTATTGAAGTTTTATCGATATACAAGCAAACAATCAAAAGACGATGCTAACTTTCAATGCATAGAGCAAATATATATGTGAATGAATGGCAATTTTTTGATACGATTGAGATCTTAGTTGTATTTGGCTAGTTAGTTTTTTCTTCTCATTGGCCGATTAGGACAAATTTTTAAATATTATTAGTTGAATTAAAAAGCATTTTTATCGCATAGAGTTTGAGTAGTTCACTACGAAGTGTTCCGGAAGTTTTGAAACGTTTTTAAAATTCATCGTTTTTGCATTCACCAAAAGCAAACTCTTTGAAACTTTCACAGATTATTGTACATATGTAGTACTACATAACTAGAAAGTTTGAGGTCTGTCTGTAGCTTTGACTACGAATGTGAAACTGTAAAATTGAAAAATTAAAATCCTGAAATATTTTCCCTCACGATTATTGTACAATGAAGTATCCATATCCAATACACGAAAATCACTATACATTTTTCTTACGGATGTGTTTGATGACATCAAAAGACAAAGAATTTGATATCTGTTTTCTACAACATTTTTATTCCTGTTGATTTCTCGTAATTTTTAATGGTTTCCAATAACTCGAAAATCGTATTAATACACCTTGTAATGACACACTTTTATTATCTTTCTATGGGAACTAGAAATACATTCCGAAGGTTCCATTCTTAGTTCATTTTATAGAGAATTTTCTGCTCGTTTCCCAAAACTGATAAACCATTTTTTAAATGAAAGCTCTGGTCAAATTTAAAATATACTGCTGATTTCTCCGTCAAATTCTCAAGTTGTCTTGGTATATTAGTAACTTTTAAAGCGCAATATTTTGTAAATAATACTTCGAAAACCTTATAAACAGTTCTTTTTTGGTAGATCTCTGATAGTGTTTGTTCTTACTATAGAGCAATCTGGATATTTTCTTTGTTCACTTTAATATTTATATTATTTTCTATAAATTTAAATCTTGCATAGGACAGAATGTTAATAAAAATCTTTCATAGTACATATCTAACTTTGAAAAGGATGCTTTCGAGATCATATTTAAAA
>CAJNOL010002188.1:0-44273 GCA_905250125.1 Rotaria sordida | reverse complement strand
ATATTTGGTTAAATGGTCAAGCATCAAAAAGAAATATAACTCGTTATATTATTCCATCATGTTGTCCACATATTAGTGTTACTCGTACTCATGTACTTGAAGAATATTTCGGAAAAAATAATATAAGCCGATTTTCAGCTAATAATCATGCATTACAATGGTTCAGTGATAATTGGGAAAAAAATTTATGGTATAAATTTAATGGAGAAAATGCACCGAAATATCGAAATTGGCGGACGATGATCTATCGAGAATGGATTAGTATGATTTTAAATTTTAAATTTATCATTTATTTTGGTTTTATATGAAAAAAAAAAAGAACTGTTAGGATAATATTCTAATTATTTAAACTGAAAAATCTCCTTAATTGAAACAAGAAGATAATAGTTTTTAAAATCGTATTTGATTTGGAGTAGAATTAATTTGAAATTGTGATGCTATTGGATCATATGAAGATGTTATATAAGCATGAAGACTTGGTCTTGAATTTGGTATACAAATAGCATAATTATGATTATGAACAGGACGAAACCATAAGAAAGGTGTAGTGACATAACGTGCAGATGATTGTTCATTGTTATCTATTTTTGATATTTTTTCTGGATAGAAATAATATTGATCAATAGGATTAGATGTATTTTCTATAGTATTTTTTGAATATGGAATCCATGTTGGATTATCATTGAATCGAACATTTTTTATTGGTTGTAAATGTTCATATTGATGTTGCTGATTTTGAATAGAATGTTGAGACCAATTTGATGTTGAATCATAATCATGTAAAAAATCAATTGATACAGCTAGTTCATCAAGTCTATGAACATGATAACGTGGATATATTGAATGATTGTTTGAAATTATTTGTTGATCATTAATTAAATTATTATAATATTTTGTTGTTTGTTTAGCTATTGGATAGAAAACTAAGTATTCAAAAAAAAAAAAACAACATAAAATTCAACGATTAAACTAATGAGTATTGCAAAAGTTCTCGAATTAATATCAAACTGAATTTCATTCCAATAGAAGATAATAGAATACTCATTCTTTTTTTTTTCTTGTTCGATAGAGCGTTATATGGAATTTAAAATCATAATAATTCTCAAATTACTATTTATGTCCTAGTAACAAAATTGGTTTGACTTCTCTTTAATTGAGCTTTTACTCTCCCCGAAAAAAGAGACAAAAGACGTAATAACTTTCTAGGTTAACATTTCTAGATTATATAAACAATTTTATCAGTTCTTGCTATGCATAACAGTCATAGTAGAGCTTGACTATTATTATTTATTTCTGATAGAAAACTGATTTTATTACTTACTGCATGTATTTTTCAAAACATGATTGACTACAATAGAAAGAACTATTTCGGGACCACAAGAATATACTGTGCACCTCAAAAGTTTTTCCCCCCTTTGTATTTTTTAGTTTTCATCACTAAATCTTTTTAATTTATTAACTTCCTATATATAGAAAGAAAGCCCAGAACGCGCTGCATCTTATAGTGTGTTTATATGGAACAACAAATGCAGTTTAAAGTATAAAAAGTGTGTTAGAAAAAGACGTGACATTTTTTTTAACTGTACAAATTGATCAAAATTCTAAAATATATGAAGAGTAACTAATTTTTAGGATAACTTTTGATTGAAACGAGATAGAGATTTGCAGTTTTCACTGTTAGAAAGCGGAGATAAAGATGCATTGAATTCTATACTTCGCATGTTTCTGACAAGTTTTGTTAGGATCTTTAGCGAATATTTCTTCAAAAATCGGCTTTTTCCTATTTTTTGAGAAAGACTTCACTTTATCCTCTGTAGAAGTCTCGATTTTTGAAGAAGCGTTCGCTAAAGATCCCAACTAAGCTTGTCAGAAACATGCGAAGTATAGAATTCAATGCATCGTTATCTCCCATTTCTAACGGTGAAAACTGCAGATCTCTATTCTCGTTTCCATCAAAAGTTATCCTAAAAACTAGTTACTCTTCATATATTTTAGAATTTTGATCAATTTGTACAGTAAAAAAAAATATCACGTCTTTTTCTAATACACTTTTTATACTTTAAACTGTCTTTGTTGTTCCACATAAAAACACTATAAGATGCAGCGCGTTCTGGGCTTTCTTTCTATATATAGGAAGTTAATAAATTAAAAAGGTTTAGTGATAAAAACTAAAAAATACAAGGGGGGTAGGGAACTTTCGAGGTGCACAGTTTATTAAAAAACAAAACTTGATTCAAATATTTGCTTGAAATCATTTTGATAGTTGAAATTTTCTATTACAATGTATGGCTTTATTGAGATATATAATTTGTTTACCGCTTAAAACTTTTGCTGATCTACTTTGAAAATATCAAGAATATTTTATTATTAATATATAAGTATCAATCGACGAAACATTTCCTTTTAGACTAGAGATAACGTTCTATCTAATAAAAAAAAAAGATGAGCTTCACAACAATTCAATGTTTTATCTAGATTTTATGTTCGAGAAGGGCGAACATTTATTTTTGGGAGCACAGACACAGTAAATTGTACAATAACCAAACTCCTAGAGGCAGTGTTTTATTCAGCGTGGAGGCGACGTCCCTCCAACGATCAAGTTGGCCCTCCAGAAGAGAAAATCTGAATAAAACATTGCAACACTCGTTATATTCACTTACTATCATAATCCGTGACTGTATCAATAATGACATCATAGTACATTGGAATAATATTTGTATTTGTTGGACAACTAAGTTGAGTATTTGTATGAGGTTGAGATAGAACATCATCGAATATAGTTTCTTTATCAATTATAGTTTGAGATGGTATCATCATCATATGATTTTGTTCATTTCTCATTGTCATTGGTACATATGAAATAACATTTGATGGTGCATTTAAAAATGAACGTGCAATATCTCGATCAAGTTTATATATAGATGAATACATATGAAAACGAACAATTATTATCAATGATGAAACTTTTCTATATAGCATGACTTATATATAGATCAATAGATGATTTATCGAAATGTTAATGTTCTGTTCCCTGTTTTTAGATAATCATATTGTTTTTTATTTAAACGAAAAAAAAAAAAAGAAAATCATGTAAATCGACTATTAGATGGTAAAGATAAAAATAGTTCATGACTTGTATCGATTAAAATAGAACCATCAGCATTCAATGAATCAATATCTTCAATTATATTAGTTCCACTATCATAGGTAAAGGGCATTGGTGGATATGGAAAATTAGGTGGTTTTTTTGGTAATGCAGGTGGAGGTGGAGATGATGATGATCTTTTGTTTTTTCGAACAGAATGATCAAGTGAATTATACTTTGTATCATCATCTGTTGATAATGTTCTTTGACGTGGAATATATTGTGAACTTTGTGTGATATCCTATGAAAATAAAAGAGTTGAAAAGATGATTTTTTTTTCTTTGCTTATTATGGAAATACTTACAAAACTAGCAGTTCGTTGTTTTCTATAACTATTTCGATTATTAAATATTGATGAACCTGAACGATAACCTTCATCGGTTGTATTTGGTGTTGTTTGATCATCTTTTTTAGATGAACTATGATCAACACTAGATGATCGTTTTAAACGTTTCAATTGTTCTGTAATATCTCCTTGAGTTTTTGAATTTCGTAAACGAATACGACGTTTTGAAATATTATGATGAGATGATATAAGAATACGATAAATTTGCATATCAAATGATTGTACAAATATATGACATTTTGATAGAATCTTTCGAATTTCTGATGATAATGATGATAATGGTGAAACAACAAATTTAAGTGGAGTATTTTTTGGAATAACAGCAATATTTGATGATGTTAATGATGCACATACAGCTAATTCTTCAGTACGTGAACCTAATAATCGTAAATTACCACTAAAATCTTTATATGCATATGAACCTTTATAAGAAAAAAAAAACTATCAGTAATAAAATTCTATTTAAAATAAAAATCTCACCAGGTAATTGAGCTAATTTAATATTCATAGGAATTGGAAATTGTTCAATAAGATTATAAATTGTTTGTAATTTATTTACATTACTTGAACCATATTGACCAACAGGTATTAAATTAACTTCATCTGTTGATGAACATGGAACATAACATTTTTGTCGTTGTAATAAAATACATTTTAATGCATATTCATTTCGATTTAATAATCGTTTAAAACAAAACCACCAAGAAGATGAATAATCATTAGCTGTTAAATTATCATTTACTGTTGGAGTATATTGAACATTGACAAGTTTATCAAATAAGATTATTTGATGAGCTTCAACTTGATGCCATACACGATTGGAAACACCTTTATCATTAGTTTCAATTGTATAAACACGCATAGGTGATGCTATATAAAATGCTTGAGATCGATGATTAAGTTGCATTCGTTCGACAATTGGTTGAATACGTTTTTCAGGAATAATACCAGTATGTTGTTCTAAATTAAAATAATCATTAAATAATTGAAAGATATATTGAACTCATAATAATCTTACTAATGCTTTGTGATGGTAAACACTCGAAATATCCTAATTTTAAATAGTGAAGAAATTTAAGAAACATATAGATAACTCACCAGGATATTTCCATGGTATAGCAACTAATTCTGAATCGATTGGTATATATGTTACATATCCGTTTGTTGTTGATTGACTAATTCTCAAAGCACGTCCAAATGCAAATGTAACACGTGATATTGAATGTAGAATAATTGGACGACTCGAACCACGAAAACCAGGTGCCGATCGAATAACTACTGGTAAAGAATATTGAGCTGCAATGGATTGTATTGATAATGGTTGTGATGTCCACTCAAAGGACATGGTTTTTTTTTTGTTTTCAAAAACAAATACGTCGAAAAAAAATAACTAAAATATACCTATCATATGACCTTTTATGTTCATGGTTTTTTTTCCCTCATAAAAAACAAAGAAAAAACAACAATCAAAATGAAAAGTATGTATATAATGATGGGTGTTTAAAACTAGATATTACATTTGCTAATGTGAAGAAAGTAAAAAATATAATATGATGTGGCAAAGAGTGAAAATATTTTTGACTATTATTATTTGTGTTCCAGTATCATTATGTTACGAAAATAAAAAAAAATCAATTTTTATCTTAGCATTGCCTATGTTATTGTCTATACACCTGAACATATACGAACGTATCTTTTTTTTTTTTGCTTGCTTCATTATACATGCTTGATCAATTAAAGTCGAAGGACAGGGAAAGTATTTGATGTTTCAACAAAAAAAAAAAAAAGACAACATATTGATCACGCTTGATGTACGTCAATGAAAAAATTATATTTATAAAGAACTATTTTGTTATCAATATTTGATGTGTTTTAAATTTTTTTGTTTCATTTTATCTGAATTAAAGAGACTCACGCTGAAAAATGAGATGATTGAAATTGTTAATTAGTTCATTTGTCGTAATAATAAATAGAAATTATTTATTCAATTAATCACGTCAATATAGATTATCCTTGACGCACTTATTATTTGATGTATTTCGTTTTTTTTTTTTTTTTCAATACATAAATCGACATTGATAAAAATAACAATGAAAGGTAATCGTAAATACCTTCAAAACTAGTTTAATATATTGAGTAGTAATCAACAACAAACATTATTCGAAGAGAATAACGACAAATGTAACATCTATGACAAAAAATATAACAAATTCTACCTTCTTTTAATTTGTTTTATAGTCATCATTTTTCATATCGACATTTTCTTTTTTCTTGTTCGATTGAGAGAGAAAAAAATATGTATGACAATTTTTTAGAAGGACTTGGCCTAGAAAAAGAAATTTATTTATAATTAAAATAATTTCAATGGATAAAATAATTTATTTCACATTCATTGTAATGATTGTCAAAAAATTCACAAAAGATATTTCAAGTTCGCAACAAACTATTATCAATATATTATTTATCTAAATGATTTATTTCATAGACATGATCAATTAATAAATAACAATAATATATACAATAATAAGAACCATTAATATAATTGTATCAGTTTTCTTATTGATTATATTGGTTTTTTTTTTGTTGAACAAGCATCCATTTTGATGACTACTTTGTCGCCATCAAAAGAATCAGTAAATTGAACTATTTGTCAATTATATGACAATAGAATTAGTTGGCGTAAAAGAAAAACTATTCAACAAAATTGATTAAAATTAGTATTCTATAATTCAACTATTTGGTCAGCGTCATCGACAATGTACTGTATTTACACAATTGAATTACATAAAAGTCTTACTACTCAAATGAGAGTTTCAGAATCACGTATTTAAGTATTTAATTTATTAAAAGTATTAATTTTTTTTAAAAATATTATTCGTTCATAGGTGTCGTTCAATTTCGAGAAAAATGTACTGAAAATAGATACACTAAAAATTCGATATCTTAATAAAAGAAAATATTTTGATTCATGGATGATAAAAGAATGTAGTATAACCTACCTATAGCTTAGTTTATTACTCACGTTCTTGTCTCATAATAATTTAAATATTGTCTACTTCATACAAATTTGTATTGATTGTTTTGTTCTTATATCTTATGCCATGAAAATGTATCAGTACGAATTGTACAAATACATAGAATTAAGATAAATTGCGTATCGGGAAACAATAATAAATACAGCTATAGTTTTGACATGCTTGCTTTTATCTCTTGTAGAGAAATAAGACAAATATTAAATTGAACGGTATATAGAAGAAATCGACTTAAATGATAAGACAAAGGTCATTCTAATCATTAGTCTATATAAAGATTCATTACCTAAAAACTACAGCTTCAGAGTTAAGAAAGGAATTCAATGTATTTCATATGACAGAGTCAAAATCTATGATTTTTCGGATATTTATCATCTATTTTACGTCTATTCACATCTTTTAAAAAAGATAACAATATTATAAAAATATTACGTAAGTTTTTCTAGAACGTTATTAATGTTTTCATCGATTTGTATCACATCTGGATGATTAGATGGTAACATATCATGATAGATACTGGCTGCTTTTTTATAATATGTTGATGCTTGTTGAAAATCAGTTTGTATTTCATATACAAGACCAATATTTTTGTAAACCTTAGCAATTGAAATGTGTTTTGGAGGAAGCATTTTAAGTTTAATTGAAAGTGATAGTTGATAATGTTTCATTGCAAGATCATATTGACCAAAGTAACAATAAATAATACCAATATTATTATGAGATTTAGCTGCATTAAAACGATTAGATGATGGATTTAGATCATCTATTATTAATACTTTTTCATAGAACTCTAATGCTTGACGATATTTATTCTCTCTTTTATAAATAGAAGCCATATTATCAAAGAAATTTGCCATATGTGGATGATTTTCAGCATTTGCTTTTTGATATTGTTCAATAGCTTTCTCATAACATTCCAATGATTCATGATTATTTTCCTTATATGAATAAGTTTTGCCCATAGAACCATATAAATTTCCAAGATTCAGAGAATCTGATGTATGTGATTGTAAAAATACTTCTAATGATTTTTGATACCATTCCAAACTGGCATCATAGTTCCTTTTTTCTTTGTCTATATTACCAAGTGAGTGGTATAAACGAGCAAGTGATGAATCATTTGGTGAAACTTCGTTAAGCAAACGATGATATATCATTTCAGCTAGCTCGAATTTACCTATTCGTTGTAATACATCACCAAAACCTCGAAGATCAATTTCATTATCTTCATCATTATCTCCATGTATTTTTGTTTTATATTCGAAAATACGTTTCAAACTAGGTTCATTATGATCACAAAGTTCCATTTGAATTTTCCATATCTTTCCATCGTTTTCAATTTGAATTAAACGAAATATACATCCAGTCATAAATAATATTTCTGTATCGTCAATGAAACTATTGAATCTACTAATGTCAGCAAATGGTTTATTTCTTGCAATATTCGGGTCAGCATCAATGATAAATAAGGTTTGATGATCACAATTATAAGTTTTTGAATTTTTCAAGAAATCTAATACTTTATCCTGATTTATATTTGTTCGAAGAAATGTATTGATTGAAATATATCCATTTTTCGATCGTCGAAGATATTCTATTCCACTGAATGTCATAATTTGGCCACAATAAACACGAATCGAAGATATATATTGATTTTCTTTTAATTGTTTATGTATATCACGAATGACAAAATGAAATAAAAGTAATTGATCAATATCTTTTTTCTCTAAAGCTTTATTTAACATTCTATATAAAAATGATTCACGTAGATACCATAATAAAGCTTTATCTGATGTATATTCATGTTTAAATTCACGGATCATGGTTAATTGCCATTTATTATTCTTATGTTCTGTCTTACAGAGATTGATAAGTTGTCGTTGTTCCTCTGAATTGAATTCTAATCGAAGAAGAGAATTGATTAGGATATATGAATAAATAAAATCTTCATTGTATGAAATTGTAGATTGAGGTTGCTCATCTGTAGTAATATAAATATTAAATGAAATTCGTTCTTCATTTTTTACTCGACATCTTTTATCTGATTTGATTCGAGTAATTAAATTGTCTTGATGAATAATTACATCTTTGACCTAAATTGAAGAAAAGAATTCCAAAAAAAGAAAAAAATTAAAAAGTCATGTCATACTTTCTTAAACTGTTTTGCCCATTCTTCATTCAATTTTTTTTCCATACAATAAATGTAAATGGATGAAAGTTGTTGAAGTTGATGGATTTTTGGAATTATTTCTCGACCTAATCTACCACTAACAATAAGAATAAGTCGCTTTTTTCCATTAAGTGACTCAATATATTTTTTACATTCATAAGCATCATCAAATGTTTTAAAATGTTTAACAATTGAATGAAGCATTATTTGTGTTTTTTTATTATCATCTGTAGCATTGACATCTCCATCTAACCAACAAAGTAAAAATGTTTCAAAATATTCATCTGTAGTCGGATGAATTTTAGAATGTAGAAAAGCCATGAATGACTATATTGCAATATGAAAATTAACAATTAAAAAAATCTTTGTCATTTCTATGCATGATTTTCGTCATAAGTTGTTCGGTTGAAATAAAGAACTGTACAAAACATTTGTTTTTTTTTTTTGCATTTTTTTTTGTTAAGTAGATGAGTGACGTTAGTTGGTTGCTTATGATGATAGTAAGCAATAAGAACGAGAAAAGCATACTTCCCTTTTACAGTCTCTCGTTCTGAATGTATTCGAAACAAACCGATTATTTTTCTTAAAAAAAAAAAAACATTTTCTTTCAACTGATTGATGCAAATATGTTATGCTGATTCTTTTTTTTTAGTTATAATCAAAAAAAAAATACGTAATACAGGTCGATTCAAGAATAGCCATATAACTGCGTCATTTTTAACTATTGAATTATTTAAAGTATTGATGAATCATGTTGATGCAATATTTTTGAAGATATAATTTTTCAATAAATAGATCTATTCAAGTATATGTTCTAGATAGTATCAGTGTATAATTTAACATACAATATTTTACCTATTTTGAATATGAAAAGTATTTATAGTGCGAATCATTTATGTAAAAAGTATTTCACTGGGTGAAATCTTTTTCTCAAAGAGTGATTCACATCATAATATCTTCAAATTATAATTATCATTTATTCGAAGACATGTTTGGCGTCGTTTGTATACATATCCAAACAAAATATTTCTTTGTCGCACTTCTGTTTTAGTTACTATGGTGAGTAGTTGACCATTATCTAACATAGGAGAGTATGGATATGGGTGAGGATTCTACCGGCACATACCCATGTCCACCCATTTTTATTTCCGTTCTTTTTATTTTCGATATTTTTACTTCCGACCGAAGTAGGGGGAAGCCCTGAAAAAGATTTCAAAGAAAAAATAAATAATTATCAATCATATGTTGAAGATTTCTTGTTTAATTTCTATTCAAATTTGGTTTATTAGAAAGATTCCATGTACTTAGTAATTGTATTTTCATCAAAATAATTCTTCTCAACAAACAAATAATTTTAAATTCATTTTGATTTTTCAATAACAACAAAAAGAAACTTGAGGAAGATCTTCATAGTATATTTCATACTGTGATTTCTCCCTTTTGATGGACGACACTATTCACAAAAAAAAACAATATTTCTTCATCTCGCAGATTGTTATAATTTATATTTTACAATACTTCCTAAATGAATAAAATATTACCGGAAAAAATAAGATACCTTCACGATGGAAAGCAGCAATATATTTAATAGTAAAATTAGATCATAGTGGAAAATCTAATTCATCCTTCTATATATCAACAACGTTATTCTATGTTAGACATCTGAAAATAATCTTTATTTTAGTCATCTGAAAAATTTTCAATTGTAGAACTAAGAAAGGCGTTCAATGCACGTCATATGAGAAGGTCAAAATCTATGGTTTTTCGGGCATTTGTCATCTTATATTAATACTTTTTCATAGGATTCTAATACCTGAGAATATTTGTTGTCGCTTTTATAAATAGAAGCCACATTGTTAAAGAAATTAGTTATATGTGAATGATCGTCAACATTTGCTTTTTGATATTATTTTATAGCTTTCTCATAACAGTCCAATGATTGATGAATATTTTTCTTGTATGAATAACCTTCACCCATAGAACCATATAAATTTTCAAGATTAATAAAAGCTGATGTATGTGTTTGTAAGAATACTTCTAATGAATTTTGATACCATTTCAATCTAGAATCATAGTTCTTTTTTTCTTTGTTTGTATTACCAAGTGAGTGGTATAAACGAGCAAGTGATGAATCACTTGATGAAACTTTATCAAGTAAACGATGATATATCGTTTCAGCTAGCTCGAATTTACCCATTCGTTGTAATACATCACCAAAAGCTCGAAGATCAATTTCATTATCTTTATCTCCATGTATTTTTTTTTTCTATACTCGAAAAATACATTTTAGATCATGTTGATTATCACAACAAAGATTTATTCGAGTTGGTAATGAAATATCTCCAGCATATTTTGATGACATCAGTGAATGTTTTTCTTCCTGAGGATAGAAGAAAGTTGTAAGTTATTATTTATAAGTTAACATTTTATTAACATACTTGAAATCGAATTCTATCTACTTTTATCTTTATAGAAAGTATAGAAATTTTTTCTTTTAAGTAAATAATAATCATTTTAAGCGAGATCACTCAACTTTTTGATCATGAATAAAAACTTGAAATTCATCTCTATCATTAGGAAAATGTTTAATACATTGGATCAATATATGATAAAGACATTATATTCATTTTATTTTATTAATAGATTATTTCTTGGACATCCGATATATTGAATCATAAATAATAATTCTGTTTCGTCAACGAAGTTATTGAATCTATTAACATCATCAAATGATTTGTTATTATGACACGAGGATCGGTATCAAGAATAAATAAGCCTTGATGTTCGTAATCAGAAAGAGTGTTCTTTTATTGACTGACATTGTTGACTCTTGTCGTCTGTTCAATAATGGTGAGAACGAAGAGAAAAAAAGCGACTACCATACATAATACTGTGTTGCAGTGACGGTTAGCTTAATTATTATTCAATTTTGTCTCTATGCTTTTCTGGAAGATAAGAATTTTGTATCGAACATAGATATGATGACTGAATCAAATCTAGACTGGTTACTCGTAGGATTTACAAATGTACTATTTTCAATCAGAGAGGTTATTGGCATTGGAAGGAGATTTTAGAAAAATGGTGTTCTTTTTTTTCTAGCACGATAAATAATGATGGGACTACTGCAATATATAAGAGGTAGTTAATAAATTTTCAAACATTAAAGTTTGTAAAGACCTTGAGAGATTGCATAGGATTATATGATTTATGAAGTTAATCATTATACATTGATAAGACACACCAATAAAAGAATTCTCGTGTTGTGATCTATGAGTATATTAATCAATAACTTGTTTCAAGTGGTAAATATTGATGTGATTGTTATCTAGTGTCAATTGATCTAATTTATATTTTCAATAGTTACAAATCCAATATTTATACATTAATTTACAGACTTTGGTTATTATTTCCAACTATGATTATTGGACTCATAAACAACTAATAGAGTCATCTATCGAAAGGCAAAAGCGATACAAAAATTGCTACTGTAATTGAGTCAGTTGATATACAATCATATGAAAAAATCGTTTGGATATATGCAAATCGAACTGTCTTGTATTGTTATTTATATGCTTTATATTAATCATGAATAGGTGTAATTCAATCGATATACGCATTTAGTCTATCATAATCAAGTTATTGCATATATAAATAATATTAGTTCTTAAATCTTATTGATATCAACAATGATATAAAGTATTCTATATATATATATATATATATAATTCTACACAAGTTCAAACTTTTTATTATTATTGTTGGTCTAATGAAAAATTATTTTACATTTTAAAATGAATTTAATCAAGCTGATAAAAATTATTTATATTAATGATATCAAAACTTAATAAGAAATTATGAATGTTTTATTAAGGTAAAAGGATTGAATTTTTGAATTAATAATAAACCAATGTATTACAGCTTCCATTCAAGACTTCTTTCTGTTTCCCTTCCAAAAAAGTCGATTGGGGTCACAAAAATAATTCTTGAGATTACTATATTAGCGTGTCGTTTGAGACGTCTACTGTACAAATATATAAATAGATTATTGAATTTCGAAGATTTTTAAGGCATTGCTTTTTTGAAGATTCTACAGTTGACTAAAGCAATTATTATTATTTTTTTGACATTGTACAATCATTAGAATACATATCACGCCAGTAATAATAACTGGCGTCATCTATTATTAGTTAGGCAGCAATAAGCATAGTTCGATCGTTACTCTGTGATGAGCATTTATCATTGGTATATAATGTTTGTGGATTTAGCTCAATCTAAAAGGTATTCAAGAAAGAATCACTTTTGTGTTTTTCTGCTAATCCGAGACTCAAACCGATCGAGCGAGTTTTCACCCAGATTCATGCTTCGGGTCGGACTAGGTACCCGATCCGATTGCAGAACACTAGATTTATCATACCATTTCGTTTGCGGATAGTGCTATTTGACATGGTCAACTTTCAACAAAGTTTCATTACACATCCTCTATAAGATACTAAGAGCAAAACAATTAATAAGACACACCGGTGACAACTAGTCTACGAGTAACCCGGTTTCATCTCTGTCAGAGAAATCTTATACATTGTATCAAACATCGATTTTGGAAGTGGAAAAGACCTTAGTAGAAAAATTATTTATTTAGAATATTTTATGGACCAATATTATAACATTGATATGAATGAAACATAATTTATATCTCAAATCTTAAAATAACTTCTATTTCTGATCAATAAAAGTAGACAAAGAAATTTTATTGTTTCTAAATATTGTATCGGAATAAACACACACATACATATATGAAATCAAACAATAAAAATCAAGAGAAATAATGTTTTATTATATACAAATTAGTCTGTCTGTTGGTTTGGAATGTCGTCTAACTCGACGATAACCGACTGACTGACTAGAACAATCAATAAATATTTATTTAACTTTTTTTTATTTTTAATACGAATACTAGGATGATTGATTTTTTGGTATTGATAAATATTGTTCATCGGTTATAACAACACCTTTTGCTACACATGATCGATCACGTCCATCAATTAAACATGGCCATACATATTCAATAATTGCATCACTTTCATTATCCGATGTATGAAAACGTTCATGAATTTGTTTATCATATTTTATTGTTTGAAATTCTATATAATATGGAGGTGATTGATTAACAAGACCCCATCTATAAATAAATAAACAAACAAAAAGAAAAGAAAAAAGTCTTAGACCAAACGATATTTTCGAGTTTTATTCATACGCAGTTCGACATGCTGAATAAATATATTTGAGTAATTCATTACAAGATTTTAATTTTGGATAATCATATAAAGTAGTCCATAACTGATTTTCGACTTCCTGAAAAAGTAAAATAATAGAAAACTTAAAGAAAAAAACAACAAAAAGAATTTATTTACAGAAGTAATTTTTCCGACATCATATTTTTGTATAGTAGTTCTTAAATATTTTTCAATTGTTTCTTCAAGTACAATTGAACTTTTATCATTACTTAATTGTAAAATTTGTTTAATTTTATTGCGTATATCTTTTGCTTGAGTTTGTGCATGACGAAAAGCAAGCTTTAAAAAAAAGAAAAAAAATTTCTTGTTTTTTTTTTTATTCAATTTGTTAATATAATTTTATACATACAACAACAACGGAAAATAATAATTTTGATTTAAGATCATCTGCTTCAGACATTTCACGTATATTATCTAATGCATCAAGAGCATCAATACGAGCTTGAGAATAAAGTGAACTATATGAACGAATTAGTTCAGTTGGACGAGATATTTGATTTAGATCTTCAAATTTACCACCTTTTTCTAATTGTCGTTGAGCTTGTTCGGCTAATCTAGATTAAAGAGAAAAAAACATATGGAAATTAAAATTCTTCAGATAAGAACATTAATTGATTTGTAATAGTAATTAGATAAAACAAGGAAAACTTAGCGTTTGGTACACATAATGTTTGTTATAACGTCAGTATATCTTAGACTTGTTATGTGTAAAGTCTGACGGTTACAAAATTTTTGAACTCTAATTGTACTTTTAATTTAAACAATATGTTTTTGTCTGAATCTTCAAGTCGTTTCGGAGATGTGGAATATTTTTTTCTCGATTATTACTATTCTGCTACTAATGCATGCTACACATTTTCTCAGACAACCTTGACCATGACCTTATAAGAATCAAGTTATAATTAATTGTTACTTTTAGAGTAGAATCTGGAACCAAACCTTCTAGCTATTGTTCTATGTCTCTTTTGAGAAGCTTGATTAGTGTTATAAGTTAAATATATTTCAACATTTCGAGCTTACGTTTCTGCTTATCATCAAAGCTTTCAATAGCATTATCACACAAGGGATAAAAACTTTCTTTTTTTTTTCCTTGACCTTATTCTCTGGTGATTGTAGAAATGGATAAAATGTTTTCTTGAGAAATAATACAAGACTGATGAATTAGAGTACCTCCTATATGTCATTGATTACGAGTGATAATTATTCAATTGTCCTTGTACTTCTCATCAACATTTGTACTTAAATATATATTTCGTTATTGTTATAGATGCTTATTGCAAAGGCCGAAATTATTAACCTTGATGAAATTTAGGAAATATTCTTTTTTTTTATCTATTTTAGATGTCTTTTAATAATCATAAATTAATTCTATCAATACTATGTATATTTTCAACAATAGAATTAATCATAAGTTTATTTATTTATGCATATTTTCCATGTGAATCTTATGCATATGCTTTATGTTTTATTGAATCATCAGGTCTAATTGGTTTTATTAGTACATTATTTTATTTTATACTCATAGAATTAAAAGAAAAACATGCTACTATTTATTTGATATTGTCGAATATTTATTTTGTATGTATGATATGTGTTAGTATATATTGGTTAATTGGTCTATCAGTTGAATCTCGTCGTTTTTTTGATTATTCAAATATTAACCAATGTCAAACAATTGTTTATTATTTAATATTTATAACATTAATTGGAAATTATCTTATTTTACTTATACTTATTATATATGCTGTATATTTTCGTTATTTAGATATGAATAATAAACAAGAATTCTATGCTCATACAACACTTATTCGTTAAATATATAGAATTAATTTTACCTTTCACGCATTTGTTCTTCGCTTTTTTGTAAACGTACAATTGTTTCTTTCGATTTTTGTAATTCATTTTTTAATTGTATTAAATCATTTTTTAATCGTTCTTTTTCATCATAATCATAATTTGTTATTTGTTGTTGAACATTTTCTATTCGATGTGAATCTGTAATATTTGATGTTATTGGTGTAAGTGATTGCAATGATGTTGATGGAGGTAAATTAACTACTTGCTGTTGATGTTGAACAATTGGTGATGATGATGATGATGGTGGAGATATAGGACTTTTAGTAAGTATTCGATTTCGTCCATTCAAACCTAATGGTTGAAGTGGAGCTACAATTAAAAAAATTGATATATTAAACAAAATATAATATAATGTTACATACATTTTGATTTATCAAAATACATACAAGATAAAGCTGTCGACATAACTATTCGTTTTCTTTTTCTCAATTCATATGAAGTAAAAAAAAAATAAACAGACATAAGATTTAATTTGCTCGTTTTTTTTTTGTAATAGAAAGGAAAAGAAAAAAAGACTGATAATAGTAGTCAATAGAGAAAAGTAATCGAGTCTGTTATAATAGAATGACCGTTATCATTGATGCGCGCACTTAGAAAAGTTAACCTCATTGGTTTTTACATTAAGAGGGAATGTGTCTATTGTCAATCGAACTGCCATTTGCAAGGAAAAATCTAGTTATGCTTTTCTTTATTTCTCAATAAAAGATATTTCTATTATCTATGAGATCAATAATAAACAAATAAGGATAGAATAGCATCTGTATTTATTTATAATTTTTGACCTTTTCTAATAATTATTTAAAAAAAGACAAAAAATTTTATATAGAAAGTAACAAGTGATTTTTATTTGATTTTGATAATTATCTATGATATGGATTTATTTTCAAGTATTTATCTAATATTAATTATTATTTCTAGTATCTTATAAAATAAAAACGTATAGAGATAATGATCATGATTGATCGATTTCTCTGAGAAATTTAAAAACATATAAAACAAGTTTTATTAGATTAATATAAAATTAAATTCTTCATTATTTTATTTTTCCTGTAAATCGAATAGAAATTTCTTACATATTTGATCATTATTTTCCAATTCATGATTACCATTATTATCAATTAAAATTGTTGAATTATGATTTTTCATTGTTATTGTTGCACATGTATCAATATTATCTTCTAAATATTTATGACGAAAAAGTACTACTGGTGTCGTTGATATTTCTGATTGAATATTTGTTGATTGTTCATAATTACTTAATGAATTACATGATTTCATTGTTGTTGATCGTTTAGGATAAAATCGTTCTTTATTTTTTTTTAATGAACGACGTAAAGTATATACAATACCTTGTGTTTTATTATTTTCATTTAAATTTATTTCAGATGAAATTGGTTGAAATTCATGTTCAGAATGAATTATTGGTGTTATTGAAAAATTATGATTAGTTGATGATAGATTAAGAATATTGATATCTGAAGGTACAGATCGTGCTAAATCAAGATTATTTGTTAATAAATCTTGTTGTTGAAAATTTTGGTTTGTTGAAATAAAATTTTTATTATTTTTAATTGTTGTATTTGATGGTACATGAAAACTTTTAGTTCGATTAAGATATTGAGCAGCTGTCGAAAAACATGTATTAAGAAGTTTACTAGTAGATTGTTGTTTTCGAATATGATTATTGATTGTATGTGGTGAGTGTTGTGCATAAATAAAATGAAAATTAACAGTATTTGACATATTGTTAATGAGATTTATTTGGTTCTTAAAAGTGGACAAATATTGGATTGAATAACTTGATTTGATATTATTGTCAATGAAAGATATGCAAGTTGGTTGAAAATGTCGAATATATATATATATATATATATATATTAGATATCGCAAGTGGGAGGTGAATATGGCAATGAACGATCAACAGAGAAGCAACATGGATGTTATTCTATGATAAAGTCCGATAGATGCATTACATTGTCGAGTATAGAGAATAGTATGTTTGTATATTAAGAAGAGCCATCCCTTTCTCTCTCTCCCTCTCTCCCTTTCTGTGCGACGTACTCCTACTACTCTTTCTCTTCTCTTTTATCAAATATATAAGTACGATATTATATTAATGGATGAATGATAACTATAATCATGCTCGTTTGCCACTACCAAAAGCTTTAGTAAAACTAACAGATGTGATCACACAGGGTGATTACTTAATGAAAATTACGTGTATGTTTGTTATTTCCATTATAATGATAAAACAAAAAAAAAAAAAGAAACTATCTATAGAAAGTGTCATATATCATTAATTTTGATTTAATTAACAGAACAAAAAAAATACGTACATAAATCATCGTCTTTTTTCTTTATCACAGACATTTGTTTTATTTGTATATAAATTGTTTATATGTCAATGTTAGAAAAGGAGAATACATCATCATTATTTTACGCTTCAATCGTCTTCTATAACTCTTCATTGTCATTATGTACTACACAATGAGGTAAACATTCCCCACTGAGCATCAGAATAACTATGAACCCAATCAGCCGATAGTATCCTGCTGTTATTCGCTGTTATTTGAGTAATCAGTCGAAGAATATATTTAGTCTTTTATCTTTAATAAATATGAACATAATTATAGTTTCATAAAGATAAGCAAAAGAAATATTCGTTGTATATATTAATGCATAAAAAAAAAAAAACTTGTAAAATACGGCTTTTCTTATCAAGGAGACAAATATATCTGTATATCTTTATCAATAATAGCGTCTGTATGTCAATGCCAACACGATCTACAGCACGTTTCCTACGAGCTATTTATTTATTGCTATAGCACTTATGCGACGAAAAAACATATAACATTGATCAAGACATCATAATTTTTACAACATCGAATAGAAATAAAATATCTTTAGACATAATACTATTAAAATCAATGAAATCTGTATTCATAATTCAAAAAACGTGATGATATTATTGCATACTAAATTCTATTAGCTACATTGATAAAATTACTTGGTAATTGACAAAAATTTATTAAGTTTATGACAGTTTAAAGATAAAGATTCTTATCTGACATGGCTTTTTTTTTACAATTAGTTCCATAAATACTAATGCTAATGTACTAAGTTCTAATATAGACAATACTCAATTTATCATATTCAATGATTGAATTAAATTGATATGTTGGTGATTTTTAAGAAACAAAAAAATAGATACATCTTTTCTGAATAGATTTAATAATATCTAATAATTGTTACATCCATAAAAACAAAAAAAAAAAGAAAAGAATATCTTTTTACTTATTCAAATATCTGTATTGATTTATTCTTCGACTCATAGAAACTTTATATTTAACTTCAATTTCAAATAAAAGAAATATTAATCCAAAGTTTCAAATTACATAATCCCGATATTCATATTTAACAAATTTTGATTATGATATTAATATGAAAATATATTTTTCTTTTTTTTTTTTTAATTTATTATCATAGGATTTAATGAAAATGTTCTTACCTATCAATCCATCTTTAACAGCCATGTCATCTCTATACATTGGAAATTCATTTTCTAAAGAAAAAAAAAATAAAACAATTAAATATAATAGAGCTAATTTAAAAAAAAATCAACAATTAGACTCATTTATAATAAAAGAATATCATAAATGATTTTTTTTTTGAATCTATCTTAGAATAAAAACTCACCAATACGTGAAGTACGATGTGATGATAATCTAAATGATCTATTCAACATTGTAGAAGGTCGTGATGGTGATGACGAAAATAAATGAGGAGAACAAGACAAAGGAGTAAAATACAATGTCAATTGATCTTCATTCGAACTCTGACTCATTTTCAATAAAACAGAAACGAAGATAATGCTTTACAAACGTAGATCGAATAATCCCTTTCGTTATTCGATGAGAATATTGAATTTGCGATTAGTAAAACTGAATATGGTACCATCGAATAATAGTAGTCATAGTAGTAGTTGAAAGATTTATATTTGACGAAACACGATCGTCAATCGTAAGCAAAACAAATAGACTGACGATGATGATATTTCACGTCATCATGTATCGATTATATTCTTCTAAGCAGTTTTCCTTCTTTTTTTCCTTGTACGATAACCAACTCAAGATGAACAAGCGAGAGATATAACTGCTTCCTTAAAATATGTTTATGTCACAAAAAGAAAGATTATGCGACGTTATTAATAACCCCCCAAGAATCAACATGCATGTCATCATGCCGCTAGTTAAACTAGCTCTATCTATTTTGTTCTGATTGCATAGTATAGTATGAGTTCTTTTATGAATATTTACTGAGATATCTCAACGACTAATCATGTTGTATCTATTCATCGATTGATTCAATCAACCAGTTAATTCATCAGGAATACATAAACACAAGATGTGCAATTTTATAAAGCTTAATCGATTGTAAAAAAAAAAAAGAAAGAAAAAAAAGAAAGAAAGCCCTCACCTACTTCGATAAAACATAAAAACCAAAAAGAAAAAACTACAGATTGAATAGCGAACATAAAATATGTTTTTCTTTTACTTACCGTACAGGTTACGATATGTTTGAAATCCTTCTAAAACCGAATAACGTGCATATTTATTGTTTTTGTTGTTGATATTATTGGTATTGGTGCGCACGCCAGGTTTTTTTGGTCTAAGCATGATTATCGTGATTTTTTAAGAATATATGTAGGAGAAATTATGCGAAATCAACAATAAAATCGCTTCGCCTCAAAGACGTGACACTAATGTAGCATATGGTGTGTATGTGAAAGAATGAGAATAATGATGAATGAAGAGAGAAGAACGAGAAGGAAGAAGGCAAATGTCTATATACAAAAGGTGTATGAATCTTGCTACTTACTCTCTCTTCTTACTACAATTGTATTTAGATTGATCATCTTATTCTCTTTCTCAATTATCTATCAACTATTAGTATATCAAAAAAGAAAATATTCAATATAGTAATTGATTTCTTGGTGAAACAAAAAGAAAAAGATGCAAATCATCGATGTATAGACATTTTGTCTGGCCTTCTGATTCAAATAAACTATGAAATATATTTTTATAACCGATAGCAAAAAAGAAAAAGAAAAAGAAAGAAAATAAAAAATAGGTCAAACTTTTTTTTTTCTTCAAGTTTATATTTGATCATTATCTGAAACTATTGATTTCTTACATCCAATGCATTCAACCTATTTAATTATACATAATTCTATATCATTTTCTTATATTTAGCAAATAAATATACTACGTACTTACTAATTTCTTCTTTTTCTATATGATCTGACTATTGGAAGAATATAAAAAGGATAAAAATTGTTTTCTTGTTTAATAGACTACTGCTGTCCGATAAATATAGTGCACATTAATAAAAGAACGAGTGACTGTACTAATCTGACATCGACTTTCCAATCATCTATAAGCAAAAGAATTCTTCGTTATTTCTTCTTCTTTGTTTTCTCTCTCTCTTGTCGTTCACCATCACCATCCTGTATCGATTAGAAGAAAGAAACTAACAATTCTATTCATTGTAACCATGACCAATTCTACTAATGGTTATCCTTATTTATTCATATGGTTAAAATTTACTTACGAGTTAGTGTTCGTTCAAAATATATTTCATTTCTATTGCTAACACCTTTAACAGTTGTATCGTCAATCACAATATCATCCGCGCATTCGTCTATCAATGTACTGTCAGTTACGCGTCTCCACAATTGAATAATACCTAAAAACAGTTAAATAAACATTGAACTATTTAATTCTATATATTTATATATTCTATATACGTTCATAAGCAAATGCAAATCGTTTAAATAATGGTAATAAAGGTTCACCGAAAGGTATTTGTTTTTCATGTGTTTTAATATGAGCATATGCTAATAAAATTTGTTTATCAATTGAAACTTTATAACTAAGATTATTTATAATCGTATGTAGTTTTGAATGTGATAAATATGGTTCAATTGAATTTAATATTGTTGTATGTTGATAAAGACGATTTTGTATATCATCTAGTGAATTAGTTGTTGAAGTTGTTGCTATTGATGATATTACTGATGTCGATGTACGTATTGAATTGTGTTTTTTTGGTGTAGATGGTGTTGAATAAGCTGATGATGAAGTTCGTGGCATTGTAATTGTTTTCGTTCCAAGTTTATGTAATGCTTGTTGACAACAAATAATTGTTGATTCTAATTCATGACATAGAGTTTCTTTAAGATTAATATGAGTTAATGATGTAGATTTTCTTAATATTGAAATATTTGTTATATTGGAATGACGTTGTTCAAAATAAAGTATACATTCATCAATTATTTCTTTTTGACGTAAAAGACGTTTAAATAATATTGGTCGAACATATGATATAATACGTAGTATACTAGCAAAATTACTTAATATATGTTCATCATCAATATATTGTTCATTAAATTTTGATGAAGTAAATATTGATGATATATTTTCATGCATTGCTGATGAAAAAATACTAATCATTTTTGATATAAGTTGTTCAGGTTTAAGTATTTGAAGAGGAAATGTATCCGGATCAATAATAAATATTTTTGAATAGATTACTTCAAATATTTCAATTGAAAATGGTAACTGAGCGAGTAAAATATCGATGGATAAATCAGTATTTAAGATTTTACGGAATGTATTTGAATTAAGACGATTAATATAAATAGCACAATCATCATAATTATGAGTTCGAAGATATTGTAAAATACGAATCGATGCAACATCAACTGATATATTACGTATACTACTCATTATTTAAATTTTAATTAATAAAATAAAAATTATACAATGAATTTATTTTGTTGTGGTAATCTGAATATATCTATTTTGATGATTAAAATCAATAAAAAAACGTACTAGTTTATAAATAGATAACAATCGTATCATCGTAGTTTTCTTTTCTTGTTATTCTATTGTTGTTATGGGATGTGGGACGGTCGAGAGATATTGGTTAGAGTAATGAGAGAACAATACTCAGCTCGTTCGTAGTTCTCGATTCTCTATGTTGTATTACTATCACCTTCAGAGAGACAACAACGAAAAGAGAAAAGACGTTTTGTCCTTTATTACTTCTTATATATATATATATATATTTCTCTCTCTCTTTCTTAGTGGATTGTTGACGCTGATGGTGCTGATCTATTATCTATCTATTGCCACATATATATATAAGAAGGTTCCTTTAACGAGAGAAATAACGTTTATGATTGCATGCGCACATACAATCTTCTTTTTCTCTATTGTAACATTGACTCATCGATGACGACAATAGTCCCTTTGCAGATAGAAATAGATGAAGAATCTTTCTTTGTGTAAACATGGCACGTGTATCAAATCAGATATGGTACTATAACGTGAAGAATAGAAGACTAATTTTCGATCAGATGTAAATATATCAAATCTTACTTGAATTCATCTTTACAATGTAATTGCCATTTGACGTAAAAAGTCAAATATTATGAAAGGATATGAAAGAAATGAGAACAATATTTTTAATCTTCTGTTACTTATTGATTGAGAGTACTCTTGTTCACTTCACAAGTAGGTTAAATGATATCAATGAATAAGATACATTGTATTACATATAGTCATATCAGTAAGGGTAACTGTTATCTAAATAATCCATAATATAGGTTTTTTTTTGTCAATGTGAAAGAATAAAATATTCGTTGATATGTTATTTTATTTTTTGTTTTAGTCAAAATAAATTTATCAAAAGATTATGAATTCACAAAAATCTTGTTATATGATGGAAACCAAAATAATAAAAAAATGATTACATATACATGATACGCAATAATGTTTGTCTTTTTGTATTACATAAAATTCGATTAATATTATTTCTATGGATTTTTGAAGAAAAGAAATGTATTATCGCTACCAACTTTCTTTGTTTGCTTGTCTGCTTTAATGTTCAAAAGAAAATCTATACGTCTATCAATTTCTATGGTTTGATGATAATATTAGGATGTGATCAATGATTCATCGTTACAACTGTTCGTCAAAATTCTTTTACATCATGTCTAGCAATCTAATAGATATACATCATATTATAATAAAACACACATTCCAAAAGGTCAATCTCTTTTAGATGATTCGTTCATTTGTTACAAATTGCTTTGCTGACTTAACTAATTTTGCAAGCATTTACATTCTATGTACCAAGTTTAGAATATTTATTAAAAAAATGTAATTGATGAAAGTCGATATAAGATTAAAACTAAACGAAATTTTAGGATTATTATGACACTCAGTTTGATTTTCTTACAGAAAAAATTGACCATGCATATTATCAATTAAATTCAAAATTTCAAACAATGAGACATTACAACATATAACAATTTATCCTTCATTATAAGCACTTTCGAGTGTCACAATAAATGAGCCAAAACCAAAAAAATTTATCCTTCATTATCACTATATTAGTAATTGATCGTTTGAGAAGCAAAGTCAATGATTCGATTAAAGTTAATGTGGCTAATAATGATTTTGATCCATACAATATATTTTTCTCATTAAATGACGATGTTTACAATAACTTCGATCAAGCTCGAAATTTTCTATGTTCAATACATGATAAGAATCTGAAAAGATGAACTTTACAAAAAGCAAAGATAATCTTATTGCATGATTTTTCTAGTGTTAGATAGTTAGCTCTTCACATATGAACATAAGTACAATATTTATTGAAGAAAAAATATCAAAGTTAAGAAGTTTTTCATAGCATCTAGACAGAAATTGGAAATTTTTTAGTATTGTATAAATATCGAGTTTTTTTTATTTGAAAACGTGACGTAGTTCGTGAAAATGAAATTCAAAATTCGATTCAAAGATTGATTACTAAAGTAAAAACATGATTGTCTCATTTCAACGAAGATCTTATGAGGAGTTCAGACTAATCCGAATTTGAGTTTGAGTTTTATTCAACTCAAATTCTGTCTTATTGAAACACGAAAACAACGATTATCAGTGTACATTCGATAAAAGCAATTACTCTTAGTTTCACGATTCTATCAACAACAATAACATAACCGAGAAGATTGATAGTTCAGACTATTCATATCTCAAGAGAGAAAAATGATTGAATATATCAAAATATTAGAGCAAATCTTCTACAGATGAATCAAATTATTCTTACATGAGTACATCCAATGAAGTAATATCATCGCAAGTTGATTACTAGTCTTATAGATATATATCATTCCGTTATTGACTTCATATAAGATACTATTTCTTTCTGATAGTGGATCTAGATCGACAGATCGCCGAAGTATTGATGAGTCAATAAAAGGGTGAAAATGGCTAAAGACTCCTTGAAAAAACGATTTTCAAAATTTCGATTTTTGATGTACAATTCAACCGATGGTAAAAAAATGATCGTAGGTAAGATTTTACGAATGGATTCATCTCGATGAAATAGATATTTATTTTCTGCAGAAAAGTAATATCATCTGTTTACAATTGTTTATTCATAATCAATTTTCTTATACGATTTTCACGCTTATAATATGCTATGAATAGTTCAAAAGTGTTTATTATTAATGTTGATCTTCGACTCTTTCAAAGAATGATCGAAGTGTATATCAAATTGAAACAAATTTACTTCGATACATCTTTATACAATTAGTTGATCGTGATTCGACATAGTCATTGGAGCAAGTTTTTATATTTCCATGTAGACTTTTTTGTATACTCGTGGTATTTAACTTCTGCAGGTCTATACTAAATTTGTATGACGTTTTAATTTTATTTCGTTCTTCGATACTTACACATCCATACAAGACGAAAGTAATTAAAGTAACTTTTACAAGTATTACTTTTTCACTTGCAAAGATCTGCTCAAATGAATGTTGTATTATGAAATAGTGAAACATGAAAAACTACATAGTTTTAAAGAAAACTTTAAAAATTTTCTTTCACATAACACTTTTATCATTTTGAGGTGAAACTTTCAAATAATTAAGATGACTGTTTCGAATCGACGCAATAAAAATTTCAGTTCAATCGCCTTTTGTTTCTTTGTGAAAACTAAAATTCATAATTCTTGTAAGAATCAACGTGTACCGAAACCAAATTATGATATTTCATGCTTCTTCATGTCCTATTTATGCATTATTTTTCAAGTCCAAAAGATTTTCAGCATCTCAAGTAGTTTTCTTTTTTATTACAAATACTTTAATTGAAACTTGGTTAATCAGTTTCAATTTTGTGTTAAAGATTAGTTTTAAGTTGAAATCTGTTGATCAATTAAAACTATTTCAGTTCAAATATTACTAAAATGCATAATATGTGTATAGATTTCATATTCAGACAAAAAAAATACAGAATGATGCAGTCTGCAAATAAATGAATATATTATATGAATTTACATATGAAAATTGAAAAAAAGCGTTTTAGATAAGTTACGTAATAACAATAAAATTTGAATAAAAAGCCTTGATTTGATGTTAATAAATAAAGATTCAGATCTTAAAGCAATCAACGTCTTTGTATTAGAGTTTATCCGATACACTGAATCATCTTTGTAATATTACTAAAGTTCATTCGCATGTAACAGTCATATGCTAATAAGATACTTTTTAAAATTATTCAATTGTTCTAAATCACAAAATCTCAAAAAACTATTGACAACTAAATTTTTTTCAAGATTCTTTGAATTTATTTGAAGTCTTTAACTATTCATTCAATAATATATTATTTCTTACGATCAAATCTATGATAGAAAAGAATGAACTTACACCATCATCTTTCTAATGCATTATATACTGTGGTACTGCATGAACAAATGAGAATGTACAGATATTTCATTAATCTGTAAAGAGATTTTATTGATTTTTATATTTAATTTGTTGAACATTTCTTTTTCTTTTCTTCATGTTTGTTATAATTTGTTACTTTTTTAGTGAAAAATATTTTAAACAAAGTTGTAGGTCAAGGATTCCCTACAAGTATTTTCCATGAAATTTTTTTAGACTTCACAATTTCTATGAGTCACTTGTATTTGAGTAATAGCAACGAATATTATGTTTCAATGGACAAAATGCGATGTTTACAAAAGATAAATCATGTTCATGTACTCAGTAGAAATTGTTCACTGTATTAGATTTTCCTCGAACTGGCAAAACATTTATTGCATGTATCTTAGACGTTGTTTGGTATAAACTATATTCTGACTGTGGAATATTATTTTCTTTTTTAGTTCAATTTTTGATATTTGCATGTAGATTGCAATGGATGGTTTTACCTAAACAAACATAATCCAGTAGAACACGAGTGATGAATTTTTCAGTATAAAGTCTCATTTATTCATTAGTACCCTGCTAAAATACTATGAGAAGAAAATCATAGACAAATATTGATAAATAAGAAAAAGAGCTGAATTAAAAATAATATATTATTCTGTTATAAAACAATAGAAATTCAGGTTGAAATCCTACATATTTATATTTACAATTTTTTTTCATATGCTCTTATTAAATAAAATACTATTTTTTTTTTCAAGTTGACATACATACACGCAATTACTCGTGGTGTTATAGTGCTCGACTTACATTTTTTATTATTAATATTTTGTAAAAAGCATGCATCATAAACATACTTATACAATATTTTTTGTTGTGCTTTATATATTTAATGTTATACAAGGAACTCACTTTCGTGGTTCTATGATATCTTGGCGTATAATTGATGAATCATCTTCAACCCTTCGTGTTCAAATTCTTCAACGTCATGCTTGGCGGTACACTTACTATTCTCCATACTGTACAGATGCAACTATTGCAAATGGACAACCGATTTTAGGCAGTGGTTATGATATCGACTGTGTCAGTAATTGTCCAACAGGTTTAACAACAATTGGAAGCGTTCAAGTTCCTTGTACTGGTTATAACATTGGTGAACAATATGCAATGGGTGAAGGACGTTTTACCTTAAATATTCCAGAAAATTCTAATTTTATAGCCGCGTTTAGTAATATGGCTTGGTTTGATCTTGTTACAGGAACCAGTTTGACATGGAGTGTTGCTGTTCAAATTCAAACCTATAAAAGAGTCGATACTGGATGGTATAACAATGCACCTATTGTTACTATGTTACCAATCTATCGATTAAGAAATCTAATCAGCTATTCTATCAAAATTAACGTCGCTGATAATGATTTTGATCCATATATTTGTCTTTGGTCTGCAGGTTCTACACAATGTGGTGGACTTAGTAATAGTGTACCTGGTGGTATTGTTGATAATTATGAATGTTATTTAAACTTTACACCAAATACTGTTGGATATTATGCAGCTGCTTTGACAGTAGAGGACTTCGTGATACTACCAATCAATATATCATCAACTAGTTATCTTTCACAAGTACCTATTCAATTCGTATTTCATGTTTACGAATCTCCAGATCCTTGTGTTACTGGACCAATCTATATAGGCGATCTCGTACCAGATATTTGTATCTATCTGTCAGTAGGTGAAATTCGCACTACTCGTGTTCGTTTCAAAGTTCAATGTACTAATGCCACTGTTGAAAGTATAATTAGTGCTAATCCAAGTGGTTTAATAACTTCATCTGTTCAACAAGATTCATTTGATCCTATGATCTTTGCTTTTCTTGCTAATTTTACATCAAATTCTGAACAAGTAGGACAAAATCTCTTTTGTTTTTCTGCTGTTGATTCGATTGGAAATCAAGGAGATTCAGCTTGTCTTCGTTTTGCTGTATCATCACAAACATCTAGTCTTCAACCATTATATAGATTGAATGCTACTCGATATCCAATGGGAACAGTCTCGAAAACAACATCACTATGGACTATTCTCACTGGAGCAGAAGTTTATCAACGTCCAACAACTGAAACATATATTCGATTCAAACGAACATCAGATGATGCTGATTTTTATGTATTAAATGCTGTGACTGCAACTGCCAATGTTTTCTATTTAAATGATCGTATAGTGATAAATTCAACAGTTGTATGGACTCCAGGTGAATATTTTTATATTTATTTTGATGCTGGTGTATTCGTAGAAGCTAGTACATGTTCGAAAGAAGCGATGCCAATTAGTGATCCAAACTTTTGGCCATTTGATATACCATATGAGACGACAACTACAAGCACAAGTAATTAGATCATTTGTATTGTAACAATATAAATATGAATGACTATTATTTCTAGGTTCAACAACAACAACATCTGAATCATCAACAACAACAGCACGCACAGTAAATATATAATTTTGTGTTATACTTGTTATCATTCATTTAGAAGTACATTTTACGTGAATAGAAAATTAGATTGTCAAGTGCAATTTACTGACTATTATTAATCGGATGAGTTAGATATAACGTAATATAAGTCATGCATAGTATTAGTAAGATGGACGTTTTAGAACTAAGTTTTTATATGAGAAAGCATTATTGACTAAGTAATGAATATTTTTGTCAAAGATATAAACATATTTATGATCATTTATGATTAGTACAAATTTTTATTGGAGGAATATTTCATAGAGCTTTGTCTTCTCATTCTTTTAATATGTATCTATCCAAGTTCATTTTCAATCTGATAGATGTAGTTGATAAATTACAAAAATCTATTTTTGTCGCTTTATGAGCTTGCGGACAACTACATTAAATAAGATCAAATACATTGATTGATAAACTAATATTGCATGTATAGTTAATTATTATAACTCGCGCTTCTTTATTGATAAGAACAATTTTTTTGACAAGTTTTATTTTAAATCCAGGAAATATTTGCTCCTAAGACATAATGGATCAATCTCATTGCCATAAAGTATGAATAGCAACAAAATTTTCTTGAAAATCATTGAAGTTTTCTAAAAGAACTATGTTATGTATTAATTCTCATCGAATAGAAAGAAAGATTTGTAATGAGTAGAAACTTATTTATTTCTTGACCTTTTTATAAAATTTACTTCAAGTACTAATTCATGTTTTGAAAATATTATTAATGCTTTGATATGATAGAACGAGAAAATATCATTTATTTCTAATATAAATTTTTTTTTTTCTATTAAAAGATACCAACACGTCGAACCCTCATCACATCAACTACAACTACCTCAACAAGTACTTCAACAACAACAACAACAACATTGACAACAATTACTTCAATCAGAACCACTCGATCAACAAATTCATTTCCTATAAGTGCAATTGTTGGTATTACTCTTCTATGTCTTTTCATCTGTGCATTATTGATATGGTTAATTTGTTCAATGATTCATATTGCTTTGATTCGTTTTCTTCTTCTCGAATTTGGTCTTTATCAACAACTAGTCAACATTCATTCAACATCAACACCTGATTTATTTTATGATTTAACAAAGAATGATCATATTACATCAACTGTCCAATATAAACTAGCAACACGTCATCGTCAACGACAAAGCATAAGCATATATTCGACCCTTAGTAGTGACACTTTCACTCAAAAAAATTTAGTTGAAGTACAAGTATAATCTAAGATTTTCCTTCTTCTTGGAAATTTTAATTTAATATGAATTATGCGTCCTGACATAATTTGAACTGAAATACAAATATCACTTATGTAAATTCTATAAATAATTTTTTTTTGTATATGTTATGCTTACAAAAGACAACAAAGATATGAGAAGATCGCTGAATATACTCTTGATTCATTTCATATGATTCAGAAAAATGCTTCATTCACATGTTTAGCATTACTAGATAGGATTTTCAAAAAATTAATTTTTTCTTTTGAGTTTTTCATATTTTGAAAAACGATGCTACTTGATTATAAATATTATGATTAAAAAAAAGGATCAGATGGATTTCTTCTTGTAATTCTCAACCTTTAATTTCCTACATTTCGTATATAGCTACAAACTTCTCTATTATTCTTGATCACTCGTATTCAATGTCTATTAATAATTGCATGCTCGCAATATTCGTCAGATTCATTGTAGTATATTATCTGCATCTTAGATAAACATTTGAAAAGTAGATGTTTAAATGATTCTGAATCGAATTTAAATAAATTGCAGAATGATAAAGAATTTCAAGCAGTATTATAATACACAATTGTTTTTTTATTTATAATAAATTTCAAAAAATATTTGAAATTACTTTCTTCAAATGATATTTTCATGAAATATATTTCACAAGCGAAGATCTTCAAGTGTAACTCATTAGTCGAACATATATTTTACCTATAAGTAAATCCTAATGAGACTACTGGAAGCCTATAATGGTTCATCTCCATACTCTGTCCATCTATTCCAAGTTGTTGCAGTTTTACTGAATTTTTTCTATCTCTGACTAAGTATTGGTAAAAAAATTGAATTAGAGAACTTTAACCTGAAATTTTTCTTATAGATAGCTCTTGTGCACATTGGAATGCGTTGAAAATTTTAGTCTAAAAGGATATGTTCTCTTTGAGTTATTGAATATCCAAAAAGAATCATATACCACAAGGAAAGATAAGAACAGCTAGCGTTTTCAACATTCGATATCTCAAGAAGGACACATTCTTTAAGCCTTAAATTTCCAGAGCATTATAATATTCAGGAAACCTACCTATGGGCGAAATTGCACGTCGAAATTCCCTAATTTGATTTTTTAATAAATATCTTGTTAGAAATAAAAAGTCAAATTTTATCTAGCGTGATGGGAAGCACCTGTTTAGACGAGAAGATCTGTATAACACACTGAAAAAATTCAGTAAAAATATAATAATTTGAGAAGAACAGCTCATAAAGACGAACCATTATAGTCTTCTACTAGTCTCATTGAAAGCTTACTTATAAGCAACATATTAGCTCGATTGACAAGTCACACTTGGAAGCTTTCCTTTATTAGATGAACATTAAAATTTCATTCTATTATATTTATTTATTGAACCTTCTATTAATTGAACTCATGAAAACAATAATGAATAAAGAAATTGAACTAAATACAATCGCATACAAATGAGAGATGGATACATATTTTCTTTATTTTGATCATTTCAGGTTGGAAAGACAAACAGAATCAAGTACAATGATAAATAATAGCACAAAAAAGAAATGCATTAATTTTTGGAAGGATTATTTAGTTAAGGCAAAGAAAAACGAATCGAGAATATTCACATATACGCGCATCAATGAATATACATAACTGTAATAAGACATGACTAACAAAGAAAAAGAAAAAGAAAAAAAACGATAATCATCACTACATCCAACTCGTTATTTCGTTTAAACAAGCACCCAACATAGAGAAAGAAAAGACAAATGCACACACCGGAACAAGACGAGAGAAAAAGAGAGACAAAAAAAAAGAATATCTGAGTTTTAATTTTAAACAACAAAAAAAATGAGCATTCAAACCAAAGCGAGAAAACACAAATATGAAGTGTTTGCATTAGCTTGTCTTTATTATCTATTCACTGTTTTGACTGTAGAAGAAAAAACAAAAACATCTTTTATCTCTGATGATAAATGTGATGAAAACGCAAACACCACCGGAGATGGTCAATAAAAAAAAAAGCAAAGAAAGGCAGGACTAGCACGTAAGGATAGAAATACAATTGGATAGATTTGCTTTTTGTTCATTTACTCACTAAATTAACGATGAATATTTATAATTTGTTCATTTTTTGTTTGTAATGAGATCTATTCATTTAAGTCATAAAATTTCACTGTTGTTTTGTTATTACTTAATAACCAAAAAAAGAAAAAAAACTAACATCAGACATTTATGCACAAATTATAATATATTATCATTTTTGATTGATCATCAAAGACGTTCAAGAGACTTTAACCAAAGGACGGAAAATAAATGTAGAACGGAAGAAGAATTTTTTAGAAACTAATATTGCAAACATCCATGGCTACCTACTATTAGAAAGGGAGTTTTTTAAAGAATCAATCACAGGAAAAAAAAAAGAAAAAAAAAGAAAATGTGCATATTAATGATAAGATATGATTGACTTTTATTTTACTTATTGCCATGGGATTGCATGTTGTAAATAATTTGTCCATATATTATTATCAAATGATATTTTTGATTGAAATGGATTATAATCAAAATCTTGATCATATGTTGATGAAGAATTTGTTTTTATTGGAATGTTATTTCTATTTGGTCGTGCTATTATTGTTGAACGTTGACCAACAATTTTACGTGTTGGCATACCATTTAATTGCATAGATGATGATGATGATGATGAAATTTGTTGAGGAATATGTTTTGTTGAATTTATTTTTTGAATATGATTAACATCTGTTGTTGTTGTTGTTGTCATTTCTGATATACGTTCGAGATTCCACCAAAAATCTCTACTTAAACGAGTTATCCATGCACTATCATCACGTAATAAATATCGATCTATATAAAAGAAAATATTTATTAATTAAAAAATTATAAATTCTATTTCTTTTTTTTTTTTATATGTTCATACCAGCATTTTCAAATACACTCCAATCAACATCAGGATCAGTTAATGATAATGTTGATTGATTAAATGCATTATTTGGATTATTGAAATTTATTAAACTGTTATCAAAAGCTAGAAATAAAACATTAAAATAAAGTTATATATTAAATTGTTTCATTTACCAGATGATTGATTCATTGTCATCATCATGTTTATTTGACTTTATTTCACTGATATATTCAAAAATGTAGTTATAATAAATATGAAAGACAAATATGTCGATAAAGTGTTTCTTATGGTCGGATATAGAACCAGTATGGACACAAATGAATAATAGATTCGAGATGATGATCTGGAAAAAAGAGCAGATTTTATTAATGATGGCATCATATCTTACAAGAACTATGCTGTAGACTGTTAAGATCGATGGCACCATTCGTTTTTTTCTCTTCTCTCTCTCTCGGAATGGATATTACGCCGTTGATTTTGACCTCGCAGTGCATTATTATTTTATTCGCCCATCAAATTAAAGAATGAATGAGAATAGGAAAAAAAAACTGTTACCCATAGAAAGAGTTCAACACACCGGATAAATAGATGAACTGTTATAAAGAGTGTGAGGGCGCACAAACATTACTAGTCACTTTTCTCGTACTTAATGTAAAGAGAAAAATATGCGTAAACATATCCACATACGCATATATGTATCAAAAAGCAACAGAAAGAATATTTCTATATATGAATGTTAACATAACAAAACAGAAAATTCAATTACTGTAGAAAACAGTAAACAATTGTCAGACGACGACGTCTATGTCGTATGTTAAGATGAATATGGCTAAATGTGTCTTGTTGTTGGTGTTGTTTCTTTTTCTCTAGTGAGATGAAGAGAAGAAGAAAAAAAAAGAAAGTATACGAAAGAGATGCAAACATATCCTTAACATCTTCACTTGCTTTGTCTAAATGAAGATAATATAATAACAAGAGACGGGAGAAATATCCGTCCATAATCGAATCGATGATAAAGCAGTTTTATCATTCTGCTTTTTTTTTTTGCTCGTCATTTTCTATTAAACACGGCTTTTTTTCTTACTCATCATATCTTCATGATGACATTGGATTTTTCTTATCACTTATCAAACAAAAAAAAAATGAAAACGAGGTAATCTTATATATTAATGACACAATATTTTTCTAGTTATTTCGAAAATAGATGCATGATGAAGAAATAGTTATCATGTACGAGAGTATAATATAGAATATGAAGATAAAAATAGTCTATTACCTGACAAAAAGAAAGCAAAGAACTAGTTGCTTTCTTATTTGGTCAAAACAAAACAAATAGGACAAAACGGAAGAAGGATTGAAAGCTGCATGGGAGAAAAGAAAGAAAGAAAGAAAGAAAGAAAAGAGAAAAAGACCAACTTAATGGGAGACAGAAAGAAAAAAAAAGGTACACCAGAGAGTAAATGTGGATAGATGAGAGTCTCAAGTAGAAAAGAGAAAATGATTCCTATTGATTAAAACATGATTGTGTTTTGACCCAACCAATTAATCTATTAGATTTTTGTCAAGTTAAAAGTGTTTTCTTTATTTCAAAGAAAAAAAAACTAAGAACGAAAATTCTCGTCTACAATCAAAATTTATCTATGTAATCTCTTTCAACAGAGGACACTATACAACAGAAATAAGAATTACAAACAAGTTTCTTTATAAAATAAAATATACATGTTATAGAAAAATTGATGAGATGAAGAGAAAAAAATTTCTAAGTTTTTTTTTTTCATATTCGCTTTAATCGATATGCTAGTTAATGGAACAAAGTAGTAGCATTACAAAAAAAAAACTAAATAAAAAAGAATCTGTTTAGATTTTTCCTATCTTAAGTGATTATATTTCGTTTGATTTATTGAATGAATTGGCAGCAACAGAGATCTGTTCGAATGTGGTTCCATCCGATCAACTGTAACTCAAATCTAATAATACTCTACCATGATACTACCTTTCAAAATTTTCATACTATATAACAACGGCAGAAAAATAAATGTTGATTTGTTTGTTCATATACTCAATCTTTTCATCTTTTGTTTTATCATTATAATTATTGAGCAAATTTCTTTTAATATGTTATTTAATTAAAAAGTCTCATGTAACCGTAATGTATCACTAACTATCGGATGTAAGATTATATCTAAGTAACGTATTCTTTGCAAATAATACTCAAAAGAAAATTGTTTATTTTTGATTGTCTAATAAGATCTATTGTTTTTCATACAACACTCTCAAGAAATGTCGTCGATTTTTTAATAATGAAAATCAAACAATATAAATAATCTTTAAAATTACCGAGACATACTGTAGAGTACAAAAAAAATTATCGTTCGAATTTTTCAAATTTCTTCTATTGAAAACCATGAATATTAAAATTCTTTTTATGGATAGTTTACACGTATACTACAGTCTACCATGGTAATATTGAATAGAAGATATACTCTGTTTTTGAATTTAAAAAAAAGAAAGAAGTAGACCTTTTTTAGAAGGGTAAAACTTATATTGTTCTTTGTGCGAAAGCCTCTGCAATTCATCACAATTTGAGAGTATCTGCTCCCAAAAAAAAAATATAGTTAAACAACTAGTCATAAGTTTTCAATAGACTTCAAGTCTATGCTAGCCTATAATCTGTTGATGGTTTAGTACATTTATTTCTCAAGAATGGTCATGTTAGAGTCCGTGGTTCGTGACAAGTTTACGTCAAATAGTGTCAGGCAAAGGTTTTCATTATACATGAAGTTTTTCTAAATTATTAATTAAGTTCATTAAACTGCAATTGTACATTACATAAAGTTTAGTGTCGAAAATGTGAACAGTAGAGAATGTTATGAAAATTAACATACATGTTCCAGAATAAAAAATTTCATGAAACACAATCTAAAAAGAAGTGTTGAAGTATATAGAATAGAAATTCACATCCGTTTCTACAGGTCATGACAGACAGATTAGAAACGGTTCATCATAAATATCTTAGCAATAACACATCACATACGCAGTAGGCATCCCTAATGATGCCTCTCCTTCATCACAAACAACGGTAGACACATTAGCAATGCTGTCCTCTTTCTTCATCACATACCGTGTGTAAAGAACGTTTCATTATAATAAATAAATGACTTCTTTATTGCATATCTGGTGGATTAAATAAAACGATGGTAACGAAATATATCCAAAAATAGATGGAATAAAATAAGTTTCCAATGATTAACAACAGCAGTGTTACATCGTGTTTCATATATCTATAGATAAATTCTAGTAAACAAACGCAGAATACTACGTTATGTACATAGTCAAATTGAGATAATAGACAATCTTCTAAAATAATTTTAAATCTCTCTTGAATCGTATTTATCGACTAATAAAATATTGTCTAAAACGAAAATCTTACAAATTTTTATTTTTCAATCACAGGTATCAATACAAAAACTTAAAACAATAAATAATTGTATCGATTATAAAACTATGATATTCAAGTAGATTAATAATTAAATGTTATCAAACGATTTCTTGCATTTCGTTCATAAATTCTTTTTACCAGTAAATGTTTATATGCTGTCCAATCGACTTCACGTTGAAGTTTTTTCTGTAGTTCATCATCAGTTACATAAGGTCGAACCTATCAAAAGAAAAACAAAGAAAAAAAAAACCTAAATAAATTATTATATATAAATTACCTCTCGTCGTAATCGATCGAATAAAATTTCTGGTGTCATTTTAATAAAAAAACTTTTACGTATTCGAATACATTCAGCTCCATCAGAGACTAATGTAACACTTAGTGCATTTTTTAATTGTCCAAAAACGACGCTTACCAAACCCTTAAGTAATAAAGATAATTAATAAATCAATATAAAGAATAGTATATTCAGTTTATAACATTATTTTTAATATTTCAACATAAGTAGACAAGTAAATGAAATTATTATTATTATTTTTTTCAAGCTTAAAGTAAATATAACTTTTAAATACATCTAGTAAACAATTATTTCAAGTAATCTATGGTTTCAAGCATCTTATATTTACTATACAATATGACTTTGAAAGAATTTTCAAGTAAAAAAAAATGTGACATAAATCTACTTACAAAAACACTTTTTTCACGTATTTGTTCAATTTCAGTATAACATTTAGCGGGTTTAATCGGTGATTTCGGCTTAAAAATATCAATTTAAAATTACAATGAAATTAATCTTTTGTTTTTTTTTTACTTTATTAAATGTGCCTAATGCTTCCATACTATATTGTGAAGCACGTTTTGTACCAAAATTATCATAAATAACTTTAGGTTTTTTTCTTGTTATTAATTTTGGTGTAACTTGTGTTAGTGCTTTAATAACTCGACAAGAACCTGTACGAATAACATAAATCCATTCATCTTCATTTGAATCTTTACTCATTAATGTACCCATACTATAATAAAACTGGTTTTTTTTTAAAAATTTTATTGATTTTTATTTAAAAATATTTTTACCGATAGTAAACAACTTGACAAATATGGGGACTGTCATGCGGAATTTTATCAATAGGAAATCCACGAAACTTAAAGATTAAAATAAATATGGTAAGAATAAAAATTAATAAAAAATTGTTTTTTTTTCTTTTTTTTTTTTACTTCAGGTATTTGTCGTAAAAATGAAATAAAATCGGGTTCGGTTTCTCTATCATTAGCCATAAATATTTTAACAAAATCTTCTCGCTCGATTGCAAGCATCGACACGTCGGTTTGACAACAAACAGTTGCCGTTCTTCGGTGTGCATTGATCAGTGCAACCTCCTACAGTGTAAAAACAACGAAAAAAGAAAAAAGAACGATTATTCGGATTATTATTATAGAAGAATAAATGTCCTTACACCAAACGAGCTTCCTTTTTTAAGTACAGCAACGAGTCTTGAATTGAATACATGTGTTGTTGGATTTTCTCGTAATTTATATACATTAGCTTTGAAATGATACAATAGAAGAAAATTTTTCTTTTTGAATTTAACTTACTGATACCATCGACAATTAAATAGAATTTCTCAGCACGATGTCCTTCACGAAGTATCACCCGACCTCTTTCAAATTCTTCTAATATAGCAACACGTGCTAATGCATATTGTCGTTGAAGAGGAAATTCTATAGATTAAAATTCAAAGTTATATGTTTTTTTTTTATTATTATAGTTTTTGAATTGGTGGAAGCAATCTTTGAATGATTAAAAACAGACAGCCAATCAATGGATAGTTTAAAGTTTTTAAATTACATCTAAACTCTTGTCGTTCTTTTAACAATAGTATTGCATAATTTAAGTCTATAAATTTCTAAATTCAGATATCGATCAAGGCACTACTGAGTTTCTTCGATTCGAATCGACAAATCAATCAACATCAATAACGACTCAATTATTAAATTCGATGAGAATCTAATGTATTCGACTTTCAGATTTTATTTGATAAAAAAAATCTTTGAATTAATTTTTTTTTTAATTTACAAACCTGTAAATGACGAAACAGTTTGACCTAATCCAACAACTATCATACGAATATCATCGTCTGTTCTCGTTGCTGGATCAGATTTTAAAAGTTTTCGAATATTTCTTCCAATTGTTTCCTAAATATTTTATTTTTTATTTCATAGAATCAAATAAAATTTTCTTTTTACCTCAACTGGTCGTCGAAAATTACTTAGATCGAAAAGAATTTCTGAATTATTATATAATTGTTCTCTATTATTATGTGATGATTCAATCGCATATTTTCTCACAATTAAACAAACACGAACAGCATAACGAACCAAACGGAAAAATTTCCATAATTTTTTATGCAACTAAATCCAGTAGGAAAAAAAACGAAACAAATAAATAAATATATATATATATATATGAATGGTTTTTTTGTCTTATATTAAAAAATACATAATCTCGATTGAATGACTGTCCACGTTTTGTTCGGGTAGGCAGTGCTAAATGTTGATGAAATGAACCTTGTGTTCCTGTTCGATGATATAAACTTGGTGTAGTATCACGAGACGACATCGAAATATGTGCATGAAAAAATGTAAGAAAAGAATTGTATGCGTAGGCTTTTGTAATTATCTTACAGGACGAAGCACGAAAAAGAAAATTAATAAAATAGCATTTAAATGGTTTCCATTCACCATCATCGAAATTACTTTTAGTTCGACAACAGAAAAAAAAACATAACGTTCTACGATTTACGAAAAAAAGAGATCGATTTATTTATTAAGAAAAAAAAAAGGAAAAAAGAAAAAAAAATTGACAATGTATAAAATTCTAAATCAGTCATGTATTAATAATAAATAGTTCATTATCAATTGATGGTTGATCAACAGTTTCATTTTCTCTCAAAAGATAAGCAAATAAAGTTTTATTTTTTGATAAAATTTACTGTGATTTTGTTTGAATTATCGGTAAATCTTTTTCGTCCAATGGTAATTGAATATCTGGAAGAATTTGTAATGAATGTTCATTTATAATAGTATCTTTATCAGAACTTTTCATATCTACTAAAAATAAGCAAGTTAATGAATGTTTTTTTCATAAATTAATAAGGTATTGGGAATTCGTTTTTTGTCATGGTTAGATTGCAGCTCGTGCAGTTACCTCTAAAAATATTGTGTTTGACATATTCAATCGATATTTTTGTAGCGAATATCAGATTAAAAAAAATAAGAAAAGTCTATACAAATTGAAATACTCAAAAAACATCAAGTCTCGGTAGTCTCAATGTTTACTGGAATTCTTTTATTTACTTTACTTCTCATATGGTTAGAAAATTTTTTTTGAAAAGCTGTTCGATGAAGGGCAAAAGTGCGAGACTCACAAACTTTTGACTGTTATAAATTTATGGTCTATTGTTAGAGAGGTTAAAACAAATGAATAAATCAAAATAATAACAATTTTTATTAATGATATGTGTGCTCTGAAATTTTATCATTTCAAAAATATTTGAATTTAGAATTTCTATGCTACCTATTTACTGTAGAGATGATATACATGGATGTAATCATTCAGTAAGCTTCTGAGCACACTATCCTTTCTCTCGATGAACTTTTGATATATACTGTTGAGTTTTGCCTAAACTTAGAATTCAATTAGTTCGTACTTTTTTATGTCTGTCCTACTCTGATTCTGTTAGATTAATAATACCACTGCCATACTGATTAACACCTATAATCAGATTATTTCACTGCATTAAATACCAAAATTCGCAATATTTAGACAAGTTATAATGTAGGATAGAAGTCTTAGATGCATAGAATGTTTTAAAAAATTCTAGAAAGTTCTAGGATGATCCAAGTACGACTACACGACATTTGCGCGCATGACATTTGCGCGCCGACACTTGCGCGCCGACATTTTCGTGCACGACACTTGCGCGCACGACACTTACGCGCGTGACATTTGCGCGCAAAATGATTTCTTTTCATGAAATGAGTCTTCGTTTGGGTTTGAGTGTGATGATGGCGGAAGGTGGGTGTCACTGCGATGGGAGAGCAGTAGTTCAAGACAATCCTTCATGGATCTTCACTACCCTAGGGAAAATCTTTGATGTTTCTATGTCTGATCCTTAACGAATCCAATCAGGATCTTTCAAGAATTCGCTGTTTTTTTCCTAAGGAAACGACTAAATCCTGAAAGAAGCGTATAGCCACAGAATTTCAAGATTCTGGTAGGATTCCTAGCAGGATCCAATCAGGATTCTGAACAGATTCCATCCGAAGTGCATGAAATCTTGAAAGAATCATCTCTATTATTCCTGTAAAGATACTCAGCAGGATTAAGCTTGAATCCTTGTAGGATCCTGCATTCATGATTTCGAAAAATATCTTGATAGAAACCTGGATAGATCATAAATAGGTCCCTGCCTAAACGTGCGAAGGCCAAGAAAAGTGAGCTCCGCATATAAACTCCAAATTTGGCGCTCAATTTTCTTCTCGATCCTTCTGTTATGATTTATAGCATCACCAAGAGTACTGGTAGCATTACCTTGGATCCCAGAGGGATTTCCTGGGATCCCCCTAACATTGCCTAGGATGCTAATATCAATTCTCTCGGTTGCTATGGGTACCACCTGAGATGCTACAGGCATTACTTGGGATGCTATGAGCCCGACGCAAAATGCTACTAGCGTCGTAGGTAATGCCTCTGGCATCCAAGAAGATGCCTCTAGGATCCCCGGTAATGGCTCTAGCGTCCCAGAAAATGCTTCTAGCATCATAGAGAATGCCTTTAGCAACCTAGGAAATGCTTCTAGCATGAAGGAGAAGGCTTCTAGCATCACAGAGAATGCTACTAGCACCTCAGGGAATACTACCAGCATCACAGTGAATGCTAATGGGGTTACAGGGAATGCTACTAGTATCAAAGCGAATGCTTCTAACAGTCCAGGAAATGCTAACAGCAACCCAGGGAATGCTACTGGGATCCCAGGGAATGCTTCAAGCATCCCACTGAATGCCACTAGCATCCCAGGGAACGCTATCAGCATCACAGGTTATGGCTCTAGCATCTCAGGCGATGCTATTAGTATTCGAGGAAATGCCAGTAGCATCCCAGAAAATGCTACTAGCATTCTAGGCGGTGCTATGAACCATAGCAGAGGGACTGAGAAGAAAATGAGCTCCAAATTTAGACTTTACGCAATTTGGAGTCTACGCAGTTTGGAGCTTACTTTTCTTGACCGCGTGCAAAACCCTGGAAAAACGAATTATCAAGAACTGCGGCAGGATCTTGAAGAAAACCTGACAAGATCCTTGAAGTCCAGGATGCTGAAAGATTCGTCCAGGATTTCTCAATGAATGGTCAGAATTGAGACTAGGGTAATACTTAACCCTCACGCCCACACGCACAGCCAGCATCTATTTCCTAAGCCACATCCGTAGTCATATCCAACCCAGAACGAAGTCAAGCGCAGAAAAAAATCATTTTGCGCGCAAGTGTCGCACGCGTAAGTGTCGTGCGCGAAAACGTCGGCGCGCAAGTGTCGGCGCGCAAATATCACGGCCGCAAATGTCGTGCCACGTCCAAGTACTGTTAGTACTGACGCACTTTTTACAATTACTAGGAAAACGCAACTCCTTCCGCTTCCAGTTGTTAGGGCTTAGCGAGAGCCACAAATACCCTCGATTTAAACTTACACTCACTATTTTCTTCGAAAATATATGTGAGTTTCACACCTTGGAAGAAGTGCAGGCCGAAATATTCGAAAATAATAGTGAGGCGGTGTAAGAACCAAAATTAGACGAAAGTGTAAAATCAAAAAAAAATATTCCGAGTTGATGCTTTTGGCGTATTTCAATTTTTAGACTTTTGCTCCTAATTTTCACTTAAAAAATGTCGTTTGAATATGTCGAAAAGAATATTTTAAGAGGTAACTAGACTAGATAGATCCGACCATGACAAGCTTAAATTTCAAATTGCTGCCACTTTACTAACATGTTGAACAATGTTCTTGATTAGGTTGATTCAAACATTTTTCATCATGTTTATCATATGTACTAAATTGTTGAAAAAATTCTAAAGAAAATATTAATAATATTTTATAGATAAAATTCAATGAAATATTTTACTTGTATTCATTGAATTTGATGATGTTAATAATTGAAAATTTGTAATATGTAGTGATTGATTAGAAGACAATGACCTATGTAAATAATCTTTTGCGATTCATATTATTGATAATATTTACATTCCATTGAAATTTTTTTTCTTTTGTTATTTATGTTTCTACTGTTAGTCAATAGTAGCTCGTTATACAAATTGATTGAATTATTTTTACATATCATATGACAAATAAACTCAGTTTTAGTGACTACAAAAAGTCAAACTATTCACTCAATTAAATTTAATAATCAATTGAAAAGAAAACAAATATAAAAACTAGATAATGTTAATCTGCCTTCAAGTGCATCATATAATCATCAGTTAGATTAATATAAATTGTGAATGTTGTATAATGTGATTTATGATTGAAAAGAAATACTATCGATTTTATATTTTTAATATACCATTTATTTGTTTTTGTATTTCTAATGAACAAACAAACGAAAATCACACAATGAATATGATTTGTATTCCTTTATGGTCATTGTCATGTTGAGGTTAAAAACTGACTAGGAAAGTTCGTTGACATTCGATTGAAATTGTACCGTCACTCTTAAGATAAAACTATTCGGTTCAAATTTGAAAAAGAAGCTTGCATTTTCGAGTCAAATTTTATTTCGCACTTTTCTGAAAATAGATTTTTTTTTCTTGTTCTTGTGTTAAAGAGTTCTCGGCCATTTTACATACTAGAAAGTGTTAAACTGAAGAGAAAATTGAGCTTTACAATTTAGTAGAGCTGGAATTTTCATTTTCCACTAACTTTTTGAAAAAAATGAATGTTTTTCTGTAGAGACACTATGATTTTTTTTCAGAGAAAATTCCATCAGATCGGACCCAGTCAAGTTGTAGCGATAGATATTAGCTGCATTTTAAAATCAAATCGAAATCCTTGTCCCGCGAAGACCTACGTTTTGACTCTTGATGTTATGGTAGGTCATAAACAGTTCAATATCTTGGATCGAAATTTTCACTGTGAACTGTTAAGACTCGGACACACATTTCATGAAATATTCCGCTAGATTGGTTACTGTAGAGCAAAAATAGACTTCTGATTGTGAGTTAGTTTTAAAGAATAATAAATCATTCATTGCAATGCTTTCAATTAGGGCTAAAAGTTAATATTCGTCAGAAAATTCGTAATTGAGATGATAGCTTGAGGTCTGAGTTTTCTTTAGCACCTCGCTTTTTGATGATTTCTATGATCTTCTACTTAAAAAATATGTTCATTTCACAAAAAGTAGGAAATTTCAGAAGAAATGAGGAAAGAAACCTAAAATTAAATTGAATTGCTTTTTTTTACTTACTCTGCTGAAGCTTCATGCCATTTAAGACCATCT
>CAJNOL010002187.1:0-44294 GCA_905250125.1 Rotaria sordida | reverse complement strand
GAAGTTTTGTGGAGTCTGGCAAAGTCTTGTGAAGTTTTATGAAGTCTCAAGAAGTCCAACAAAGTCTGTGAAGTCTCACAAAATCCGTGAAGTCTCATGAAGTCCGCGAAGTCTCACGAAGCCTGTGAAGTCTCACGAAGTCTTTTGAAGTCCTCTGGAGTCCCATGAAATCCTATGAAGTCTTGTGAAGTCCTTTGAAGTCCTATGAAGTCTTTAGAAGTCTTTTGAAGTCTTTTGAAAATATGAAGTCACTATGGTTGAGTCCGTTGAAGTCTTGAAGTCCGCTGTTTCCCCTTGATGTCGAGTGGATTACGTCTTCAATTAATCTATTCTATGTGTTTTAGGATTTTTATAACAGATTGATGGATCTTATTCAAATTCAAATGTCCTACAAATACAGATGTGTTTTTGAGGGTGTGGCTGGTGGCTGAGTGTGGGTGTAAGAGCCGATCATAAGACTGACCCACACCCCAAACCCACGTTCCCTCGTGAAACAACAACTGAAACTTATCTGTAGACCCGTTCAGATATCTTTTTCCTACTTGACACTAGGTAAAATCGTTTTAATGATTTCAACAGTAATACTTAACATTAGACTTTGCTTACATTATCGATCAGAAAAGGAAATTTTAAATAAACTTTTACCACTAACCAAAAAATCAACAACTTTAATTGAACTGAAGCAAAGATATCGCAATTTTCTCTCACCCTATAATCTATTGATGGGTAACTCTATATGATATTTCTTTAAAGATTTCCACTCAAAACATGCCATCTATGTTATTATATTACTAATTCAACCGTTCTCATCTATAGTGTTTGAACTTTAACAAATCTTTGTTATAATACGAAATTAAAAACAAACTTTTTAATCATACTAATATTGTCTAAGAATGAAAGATAGGGTTGCTTTAGACTCATTTTATACTATACTAAATTCAGCTACTAACATTGTAAAACTAATTAGATGATTCTCTCAATGTAAACTGAATGAAATGCAAATTCAGTAAAATCATCAAAATAATTTTTCAATTATATTTTTTATTAACATATGAATACAAAACACTTGAAGGTATGCACAGGAATATTATATAAAAGGAATAAATTCATTAAAATTTCAGATAAAAATCGTCAACAGTCATTGCAACAAAAATGTAGTTTAGTGCAATAATTCTTACGATACATATTTGAAAAAAATTGACGAAGTGTTCATCATTGCCATCAATTTTTCCACAAAACATGAAAAAATCAAAACATATTCGTCGAGTCGTATCCGTTGGACCATTGGATCGAAAAATCGTAAAAAGTTCGAATGAATCAAATTTGTCTCGTATTAATTTTAAAAATTCAGAGGCACGTAATACACATGTAGCATCGAAATCTCATCAAGACCAGACAAAAAGACCCCGAACAACAACAGCAGTGGTACGAGTTTCTCGATCTCAAGTATCATCATTTACTATCTGCAAATTTCCTGATCAGCAACAATCACCGAACAACGTAGAACAACCATTCAATGATCAATTAATTCATGATGATATCTATGCGACAATTTCAAGTGATGTACAAATTGATCTTGATCATAATATCCAAACACCACTTTCTACTAAGACTTTAGCAGATCAAGTAAAATTAAAAATTTCTATAAATATATCATACATTTCTGAAAATAGGTTTCTAAACATAGTGCGCTATCTTCTTCACGAATTCATCCTGAAAAGGTTAGTTTTAATATAGAAATCTAACTTATTGAAATAAAAATTCTATAGATAAATGTTTCACAAATTGATTGCAATTCAATAAATGATCGGATTCGTTCAAACAATTCCTTCAAAGGCAGCATCAACTCTCATTCAATAATAAAAAACAAGCAAATAATAGATAATCAATTTGTGTCCAACACAAATAAGAAAAACAATCAACAATCTTTTCTTACTAATACTACAAAAGAAAAACATCACCATCGTCATCGTCGATGCTGTGGTATTTTCTGTCCATGTTGCACGCCTTGTTGTTGTCTACTCACAGGTCTTCTTTTATCATTGATACTTGTCGCTCTAGCACTATTAATTTTTTTTCTAATCTCATCTAAAACTACTACAACAAGTAAGAATATATCATTATGTTTTCTTAATGATAACTGTTTATCTAAAAAGCAACAACAACAACAACTACAACATCAGTAACAACTACGACAACAACAACGTCCTCAACCAGCACAACAACTTCGTCTACTAGTAGCACAACAACTTCATCTACGAGCAGCACAACAACTTCATCTTCAACCAGCACAACAACTTCGTCTTCAACCAGCACAACAACTTCGTCTTCAACCAGCACAACAACTTCGTCTTCAACTAGTACAACAACTTCGTCTTCGACTAGTACAACAACTTCGTCTTCAACCAGCACAACAACTTCGTCTACTAGCAGCACAACAGCAACAACGACAACAGCAAGTAAATAAATTTTTTTCTTCAATTCAAATTTCTTTCATTTGTATTTTTTAGCAACAACATCGGCAACAACAAGTGAATTTGAATTCATAAATTGATTGAAATCTTTTTTTTTTGTTTTATTTAACTCTAGGTACGTCAAAAACTACAAGTACAACTACTAGTAAGTTGAACTTGCAGATAAAATTTACATTATCATTTCTTTTTTTGTCTATACCGTTTACATCAGTTACTAATGTCCATTTAAAAAAGCAGGCGGATGGGTATTTTTTGAATAAGTGTTGATAGAAAACAGATAGGATACTGCAGTATTCACTATTGAAAAGAAGAGATGAACTCGCATCGAATTGTATATTATAGCTTCTCCTACGATGCTTTTCGAAGTCTTTTTTAACTAAATTTTAAAAAAAATGTCAGAAAAATAGTTCCTTCTGACATAAGACAAAAGCAATAATGTGATTTTTTTTTTCATAGTGATTGCTTGAAAAATTGGCCCAGAATTTTGAATAGAATACCTATGACTTCTAAATAAATAAATGTAAAAATCTGAAGGTTGCATAATTTTCTAGATCTTCCATTGGTAGTTCGGATGCATATCTGATAATTGAAAGTTCACAATAATCATGTTGATTTTCAAAACGGCCGATTGAAAGTTTTAAGAAAAGTCAAGTTGAAAAAGCTTCTAATATACGATTCGATGCATCTGCATCTCCTCTTTCTAAAGATGAAAACTGCAGTTCTCTATATTGTTCCTATCAAAAGTTATTAGAAATATTCTTGCACACCTTTTTTCTTCTTGAAATGGGCATTAGTACGTGAACTGTTCATTTTTGTTAATTATTAAAATGCATTTAATTTTAGCTGTTACTACAACATCGACATCAACGGCTGCTACGACTGTTAGTAAGTTACTATTCTATATGAATCATTATTTATTTTAACTTCTTTTTCCTTCTTCTTCTCAGCAATTACATCGAATACATGTACATCAGGTTGGACTGGTGTAACTGTATTTACTGTTTGTACTAGTTGTCCAAATATAAATTCTTATCAACAATATACTTATACTTATGTTGCCATTGGTACTCAAACTCGTATTTCATTTGCTTTACGTGAAGATGTTGGCTTTTTCGCACTTGATGATATATCCGTAAGAAGTAATTCAGCACCAACTGTTGAATTATTAACGAATGGCGGCTTTGAAGGAGGCAGTTATTCACCATGGATTTATTGTAATCCATCTGGTTCATCTTATGCTGGAGAGATTGAAAGAACATCAAACAATTTTTATTACAGTGGTACAACTTATGCAGCTCATTCAGGTAATTATTATTATGTGGATGGAGCTGTAGGAAAAGCAGATTATATTACTCAAAAGTTTGCATCAACTATTGGCACAACATACACGATCTCATTTTGGTTGTTTAATAAAGGAAGCAGTTCAAACAGTGATGTTAGAATTATACTTAGTGTTTAACATTAAACAGATAGAATAAACTTTTAGTGATTCCATCATAGATAATATTGTATTAGGTCGTTTTTCTAATAAAATAAAAATACGTTAATACGAACGATTAAATATGGCTTTGTGTATTAAACATTTTTTTTAAAAAGATAATTTCCATGCTTCAAACCTGATCTTTATATCAGAAATCAATTATATAATTTTTTTTTACATAATGTGATGGATTCTTCTGGATACTATTCGTAAATCAATTCTAAATAATAATATATCCTACTTCTAATAGCCAACAATAGCATTCAAATATATTTCTCGAAGATAGTGTGTTGCCGATTTTTTTCTCTCTTTCTCTATTACGAACAACAAACAAAAAAAAAAGGAATATTAAATTGAATTGTTTACAATAAGAGTCCTTATTCTACTACAATGAAAATTTATTCAATGAAGTCCTATCAATTAATGTAAAATCGAAAAAAAAATTGTTTTTTATTTTTATTTGATATAGAGAAGTATGAGCATCAGTATGATGAATTAAATCTGCATAGTAATGAAAGAAGCTGAGGAGTAGATTAAAAAAAAACCCCAGAATGTCATAGCGCATACAAAGTGCCTATCAGCAGTCAATTTTACTTTCGTAAAGAAGCAACCGTAATCACTTTATTTTTTTACAAAGCAGTGGCTCGAACTATATCATACATTACAATTGTAACTCACAAAATATGAAAACAATCAAACAATGATTGTAAATAAAATCCACATAACTTATATTTACATAATGTATTATATATGAGAGAATACATATTATATTTTTATATTTCAGAAAAAAAAGTATAATAAAGATTGTTTCATTTGATATTGATTCTAATTTGTATTTTTAAACAGAATAAGAAAAAAAAGACAGTCTAAAATTGTTATGCTGAATTCATTTAAAAAAGATTTAATTAAAATAAATCATTCTTGTATGTTATTAATTATTTTGATAAAAATAATGATTTGATTGCTTTGTGAAAGTTTCAGAAACTTTAATTCTTCTTCAATAGTTGAATCCATCGTTAAATACTTCTCATATATCTCTGTTAAATAATGAAAGTAATCAAGAGATGTAATTTTGATTTTGATACGGGCTGCAGATCTACAGCTGAAGATATGATTCAAATGATTATTTCAAAGTTGAACAAAACAAAATCACATATCTATTCGGTCAAACTATATAGAACTCTGTTGGTTTTTAGGATTTTTTTTTTGTCTTTTATAACATCAAACAAAACGACCCTCCAGATGTATTCTCTTTCGATTGCTGAAAATTGTAGGTCGCAAGCCTGTTGTCGTTGTCATATTATAAGACTACACCTACCTCTCTTTAATTGCGACACGGATATTTGTATAAACATGACAAGTAAAAAAAAAATTCATCACTGAGCTTATCATAATTTTTGAATAGATGCCTGATTCGAGTTCGGATATAAATGAGATAGAACTGCGTAGTCTATCTGTGATATCCTTAGCTGTTTGTCAAGTGTTTGTGTGTTTCTACTCTCACAATCGAGATAGTAGTGATATCATAACTGAAACTTAAGTAATAATCACCTTGCGATTTTCATACATTCGATTACATAACTATTTCACTTAGGTATACAAGAATGTATCATAAATATTACGATCACTGTGTACACAGAGATGCGCATAGGTTGCAGATCTTTGAGAGGCGCTTCGTGTCCCTATACCGCGATATCGATAGAAGAGATCAGTTATGCAGAGAAAATCGTTTCTATACAGGTGAATATTCAAGATCACAATTTTTAGTTTATTGAATAAATAAAAATAATAAGACACCAATTACTACATTGACATCATTATCTGTATTAAATTTACAACTTAGAATTTCTTTCTGCTATTTGTTCATTTCTTATTGTAAATGAATGAATGCATTGACCAATAGAAACAGTGTGTCATATACTACTATCCTACCGTAGGAAATCAATTAATTCTTTTCTTTTATTATAAAAGATTGAAGAACAAAATAACCGAATAATAATGAGACGATAATTATAGCTTGTTCCATTAAAGTCTTCTCCAAGTCAAAAGAATTTGATTATTCATAAAAGGATGAATTTTGGAATATTCATATGGTTAGACAGAGCAGAAAAACGCTACAACATGGTATGAAAAGGCTTTGAAAATAGGGATGTTACACGTTCTGTTATTTTGACTTCTACTTGCTAAGTAACGGAAAGCGTGGCATTTCTATTAAGAGACTATAATAGGACAAGCTATAATTGTACTCGATTATTTTGTTCTTCAATCTTTTATAACAAAAGAAAAGAATTAATTGATTCCTTACAGTAGGAGAGTAGTATATGACGCACTGTTTCTATTGATCAATGCATTCATTCATTTGTAATAAGAAATGAACAAGTAAAAATCAAATGAATATGATGATTGAAAATGTAATCAATTTTTATTTCTCTTCTATTCGTTGTTAATGAAACGATATCAATAGTATAAGCTCTACATCATCTATACTACACAATCATACATCAATATCATATATAGGTACTATTTCCATCAAATAAAAGAGGAATAACAATATATACAAAATTTAAGTTCTACTTTTGATTGAACGGACTATAGAGTCGTGTAGGACAGACTCGTCCCACGAGACTTTTGAGATTATCCTGAAAATATTTGGAGCTACTAGATAAATTCGAGTAATAAGTAACTATGCTATTGATGATGATTATACATATACTATTCGATTAAATCTTTATTATTATCGATATGAAACTATAGATACTGCTGATTATCGTATCATATGATGGAAGTTCCCCAACTGATTACTTGCTTTTTGAATCAAAACCATGTATATCATGCAGACCCTAATGAGTTATGAATTTCCCGAAAAGAGTTCGCATCCACGGCGTATTTTTGTCAACATATTGTATTTTTACGGTATCGTATTACAATTTTCAGCCACAGTAGAAGCGCATCTTTTACATCACTCGTATACATCTACAGATTCAATTTTTTTTATTTCAGAATAAGAATAAATCAAATGACCTGATACTTTTACGATTAAATATTCTCGTGAACGTTCGTTTCTGTATAAAGTTTCCAGTTGAAATTCGAAAACCAATTTTTCTGATGTTCCGGAGAAAGCCTATAGTATTGTATTGAACAATACCATAAAAATTCAATATGTTGACAATAATAAGCTATGAGCTTGAATTCTTTTCAGAATATTCATAGTCCATTAGGATCTACATTATGTATATGCTTCCGATTCAAAAGTAATTAATCATTTGGGAGATATTTCTCGTCAGTCAAAAATTTTCAACGAATATTATTGATACAAATATTTGTTTCTTTTCAATTAAATGAATAAGAAAATATTATAATAATAAGCAATTTTCATATTTATATAATTTACAATAGAAAAGATACATAATAATAGGTTGACAAAATTGTCATAAATTATAAAACGGAAATCTTCAATATATCATTCTTTGTTAATATGCATTTATTTTTATTGGTTCATATGCATATGCGAATGTAAAAGCAATATATTTGATAATGGAAAAAAAAATTGGAAAATCTTATTATTTATTTTCTTATCATTACTACTAACAATTTCATTAGAATTCTTTTCATATGATCGAACAACGATAGTAATGTAGTAATATCACCATTTATATAAAATCTAATAAGACTATTGAATAAGTGAATATAAGCATCCGATTAGGAAATAGCAAGACTTATTAATAATTCAATCAATTCGTTTTTTTACCGTTCAATATTATTGTCTAACATAGAAACGGTAGTATGATAAAATCATTATATTTTTGTTTTGCTGATGAAATAAATAAGATAAGAAAAAGATTGATCATCAGTATTTTTTTTTTACTAGTATTGATAAGTTATGTGTGTTCTTTTTTTTTCTCTCCTTGAATATGAGTCTTTTTCTATTATTTATTCTTATATAAAATACATACTACACTCAAATATAAGATTGCTAAGCGTCAGCTGGTCACATAACATCGAGGTATTTACTTGCCAACATATTGGACAGAGACATCACATTTTTTTTCTAAGTGCATCAATGCTATTAAACAACGACGACTCATTTCTATGTAGCAATTGTATTAAGAACCAAATTCACAATGAATAGGAAGAGCGATGACATTCTACTTTAGATAGATCGATGTTAAACGAGAAAAAGAAATGTTCGAATATGAAAGAAAGAAAAAAGCAGGAAAAAATGATAAATGACTTTTATTTTAGACATTGTGAGTGCACAGCACATTAATTCCATTTACACATTATATATATATATATATATGTATATGCAATTGTCTGTTTCTTGTGATCTCTGGTAAAATTTGTGTGACTGAGAAACATTCTTTAACTTAATTGAATATTTTTTGTGAGAATCTTTATTTACAAAATACAGTATTTTAGATGTCAACAAAGGCTAACGTACAACAACGTCAACGTACAAAAGAAAATTTTTTACGACAATTTCGCGATGAAACAAGTAAAGAATTAAAACCATTAACAGCAGCACAATTTATGGTAATTTGGAGTCATTATGATACTGATGGTAAGAATATGGTTTATTAGAACTAAAAAATTATCTATTTATTTAATTTAATTAGGTAATGGTTTTATTGAAGGTCATGAATTAGATGATTTACTTCGTGAACTTGCAACATCAGTTAATGTAAATGATGCAGGATCAGATGTAAATTGTTTTCTTTTATTTGAAAATTTTTGTTGATTAAATTTCATTTTCATTTTAGTTAATACCTGATAGTGTATTAAAAGAATTAAAAGAATGTTTTTTAGAAGCTTATGATGAAAATGAAGATGGTAAAATTGAAATTGGAGAAGTTTGTTTTTTATTATTAATAATCATCTATAATTTATTAATTTTTATTTAGTTAGCTGAAATATTACCAACAGATGAAAATTTTCTTCTTCTTTTTCGTAAAGATAATCCACTTGAATCAAGTGTAGAATTTATGAAAGTATGGAAACAATTTGATACGGATTGTTCTGGTTTTATTGAAGCTGATGAATTAAAACAATTTATTAAAGCACTTTTAACTAAACGTCGAGGAACAAATTTAACTGAAGAAAAATTAATTGAATATACGGATACAATTGTATGTAAAAAATTTTTATTCAATCATTAGTTTTTTTATTTGTTTATAGTTACAAATATTTGATACAAATGGTGATGGAAAATTACAATTTAGTGAAATGGCAAAGTAAGAAGAAAACTTAGTAAGAGACATATTAATATAACAAAACAAATTAAATTTTAGACTTTTACCAGTAAAAGAAAATTTTCTTTTACGTCCAATATTTAAAGTAACTATTAGATTATTAAAAAAAAAAAATATTTATTTAATTCTTTTATAAAGGGTTGTGCATCTATAACATCACAAGATCTTGATCGAGTATTTCAACTCTATGATAAAGTAAAAAATTTTTTAATTTTTTGTTTTTCTAAATTTTTATTTCTTAAAAATAAAAATACCAGGATGGAAATGAATTAATTGAAGAAGAAGAACTAGATGGTTTTGTTAAAGATCTTATGGATCTTATTAGAAAGGTATATTAGAATATTACTTTTGAAATTATTTCAAAATCTATTCAATCATTTTATAGGATTATGATAATGATGATTTACAACAATTTAAACAATCATTACTAAATGGATGTGATTATAATCGAGATAAAAAGATTAGTAAAGCTGAACTTAAAATGATTCTATTGGCTTTAGCTCAACCAGTTGATTCTTAAATTAATTGCATATATTGTAAAATATATTCAATTTTATTTTTCTTGTCATTATTCATTATTTAAGTACATTTTCCGATTGTTTTCTTTTTTTTCTTTTTTTGTTTTGTTGTTGTATTAAATAATTGTCTAAACCCTATCTATTTCATCATCAAACAATAAGAATTCAATTGATTGTTAGCATGACATAAATGTTCATTTATATTTTCGAAAATATTACTTACTTATATATATATATAAGAATAAAAAAAGGAAAAAGACTAATAAATAATATTTTTCATTACTATTGGTTGCTTTTTTTTTTTTTTGATTAGTTTTCTCGATAATTTCTCAAGATATTATGACATGTCATTTGAATTTATTCTTGTGATAATTTTGTAATTAGTATAAAAAGAACTTGAAAATATTTTATATGCAATAGAACTTCTGCAATCTAATTTTGTATGACTATTCTTGAAGTTTATATGATTACTCTCTACACACACATACCAGTCATCGAATTTTTTAAAGTATTATTTAAATAATTCGATTTATAGTTTGAATTTTCAGGACAAAAAAAAAAAAAAAGGAAAGAAAACAAAAGGCATATTTTTATTTTTCTTCACACATTGATGTATTATGGTTTTAAAAGAAAGTAATATTTAATTAATTTTCTAAAATATATAGACTCTTGAGGATTCTTCAACACGTTTGTTCAATCAAACTTGTCAAGAAATGAGAATATGCAAATCTTTTTTTGATGATTATTCTTAATCAAAAAAAAATAATGTACTCTGCTATTTCTACATAGTATATAAATAATCAATGTTAAAATTCTTAAGCTTGTAATATCAAAACAAAAAATATATCCAATGAGATTGATGATGAACAGTAGACAAAAACCATTAGAAAGAACATTAGTTTTAAAACAATTGATATAAACAGTTTTTGTATGTAGTAAAAATACATTCATTTCTATTGATCAAACGAAAGCTATGGAAATCTTCTCAGATTTCTCCTTCCAATTGATTTTTTTGCTTATAGATACTACATTGATTTTGCAATTAAAATCTTAAAAAGCTTTGGGCTCCTATTGAGATTTAACTAGGCTATTAAATTTTTAATACGTCTATTTTCTAGAGACCTCAGATTTTCGAAAAACTCGTACTTTCGAATTTTGATCTGAAACTTTGCGCATCTATAGTCCTTAGCTATACCGGCTTCCATAAAGAGAAAAAGTTCAGAAGATTTAAATAAAGTCTCTTTGAGAAATGAGAATTTCAAGGTATAGAGCATGAATTTTTTGAAACCTATATATCTTGAAGAAACTTTGTTCAAAACTTCTGAAATTTTTCATGAAAGCTAGTATAGTTTAAGTCTATAAATGCATTAAGTTTTAAATCAAAATTCGAAGATTCGATTTTTCCGAAAACCTGCGCCACTACAAGAACCTCTCGAAAATATGCAGTATCTATAGACAAAAATTCATTGAAATCTGAGAAAGGCTCTTTCGTTAACTAGTATTCTCAATCAATTAAATCTAAGAATAACAGAATTTGACATTAGTTATAGTTCATGCTCATTTCCTTTTAAACTACGCAAGATGGAAGGAATCTTAGAATTTATATCCCGACAACATCGAACTCTTGTTACAAATGAAAGTTTTTCAATACTCTTCTAATCACTATTTGGATTTTACAGGGTGATCCAAAAGTTCTCGGAACTTCGGTATATCTATTTATGGAAATGATATTCCATCCATCTTTCTATGCAATATATTCGAGGTAGTTGTTGTGATATTCCATGGAAAATTTCATCCTTTTAACTCACTCTTTAGATATCTTTTTGTAGTAAACAATAGGTATTGAATTGATTACCTTGGTTATTGCTTGAATTTCAATAGTTTTTTGAGCCCTCAAAAATTTGGAGAAGTTTCTCAATGGTGAATAGATTTTACGTGGTACTATTAACGGTTATCAGACATTAATGTGCCATCGCAATATTGGATGAGAATCATTATCGAAACTTAGGTCAACAAGAAAAACTAGTCCTCTAAGCGACATTTATTGTTAAGGATATCAAAAACAGTAATATCTGCCAACCATTTAATGATGTTTTAACCATTGTTTGACATCTAGTGGTTCTTATAAGAGCTGGTACTTCTATCTATATTGGTAATTGATGTTTAAATTGACAGATAAAAAAGTTATCAAACAAAAACGTATCATCATGGTCTAGTCCGATCAGTTTCCATCATGGGTTTTTTGAGCAACATGTAAAATGATGCTATTATTTACTTAAAAGTGAGAGGACTGAAGTTAAGCCTCGTCAAGCGTACTTACCTTAGACCAGGCTTCCAGCATCTGAGTCTTGAAGATGTATTCAAGATAGACTTAATAATCAGCAGCTAAAACAATTTAGGAAGGGTTATAACCAAGGAGGTCAATTCAATACCTATTATTTACTTCAACAGGATATCCAAAGAGTGAGCTAAAAGACTGAAATTTCCCATGGAATATCAGAACAACTACCTCGAATATATGGCGTAGAAAGATGGATGGAATATCGCTTCCGTAAATAGATATACCGAAGTTCCGAGAACTTTTGGATCATCCTATGTATCAACAATCTTTTCCTAAGTTTTTAACTTATCTAACGATCAAATTCAAGTGTCATGTCAATAAAAATCAAGATTAAACTACATTATTTATTTAATTTTTTTGTGAATTAGGCCTGTCATATAAGAATTGGTATTAATATTAATGAGGGTCTGGGTATGAGTGTGGGTGTTCTCTTCATCCACACCTTATATATATAATCCTCGTCTAAATAATCCAATTAGTAGATTATTTTATTTTTTGTGTATATCCCAAAAACTAATTGATTTAGTTTTTCAAACTGTTGCAAGCCTGTTTTAAGTTGAAATTTTCTTTATAATGCATAATTCACTATAATAAATATCACTCTACATAAAAAGTAATTTTTATCGTAGCTTTCCTTTTAATAACGGAGGACAAAAAAAAATATCTCTTCGGCCCACACCGGAAATTGTCAGCAAACAAGTGACAAAAGACACTTTTTTTTTCATATGATGTTTAGTCAATTTGATTGTTAAATATATCATTAGCAAGAGAACTACAAATTGCATGAGTTATTCTATTTTAATAGATAATTCATGTTGAAAAATAATGTCGGTTGTCTCATTCACAGATTGATGGAGATATAAAAGCTTGTTTTAACAGTATGGATTCATGGATGTTATTAATAGTTTACCATAGTCCCAGCAATAGTCTAAATGCAGATCTCATTAAATAAATAGCTAATTTTTTGTGCGTCATGTCTATGTAGATAGAGTAGGATATAATTAAGAACAACACGCTACGTTAAATTTCATTTGATACATCTTTTTTTTTTTTGTGAGATTCATATTCAGTCTGTTGCTGGAACTATGGTAAACTATTTATAACGTAACATAATTATACAATTTAAATGATATAATCGGCTTTGATTTTTAACATAGAAGTTTTGTATGAAAATATTCTTGCAAATCCACTTTGTTAAAATAATTTTTTATACCTTCCTCAATATGTGAATAAGACCATACACGAAGGATCTATCTATGATTGATGTATATATTGGAGATGACCAACATAATTTTTCAATATGAAATATCTACTCAAATAGAATACTTTATGTAGTTTGTAGTTTTCTTGATAATAATCTATTTAACAATCAAATTGGCTAAACATCATATGAAAAAAAGTGCCTTTTGTCACTTTTTTTGTTGACAATTTCCGGTGTAAGCCAAAAAAACATTGGTTTTTTGCTCTTGCTCAAAGGAAAGTTATAATAAGAAATACGTCTTATGTAGAGCGCAAGTTGTCCTATTGAATCATAATGTATTACAAGGAAAATTTCAACTTAGAAAAGGCTCAAAAACTAAATCAATCAATTGTGTTTGTTGAAATATATGCAAAGAAAAAAATAAAATTATCTACTAATTGGATAATTTTGACAGGCACTAAATATATATTAATGATGAATCTCTGACAAAATCGTTTTGTTGTTTTCTAATGACAATCTTGTTTTTTTTTCCATATGCCATATTATTCATATCAACTGGAATGATATTTTTCGAAGTCAAACTTTTGCAAAAACAAAAAAATCAAACGGTTATCCGATGAGAAAATTATCTTGTGAAACAATGAATATTAATTATTGATAACTCGATCATTTTCTTTAATTCTCTATTCTCTGAAACGATTAACATTATCATTAATAGTAGTTCTTTATATGATTCAAGAAATTCTAAATAAATATAATCTCAATCTAGGTAAAAGACATTTAGAAAACGAAAAAACAGTTTCAGAATTTTGCCATAAAATATATTCTATCAATACATGCTATAGTCTTGAAAATTTCTTCTAATTGTTGTGTTTTTTCTCAAGACTCAGCAATCATCCTAAACAAATCAAAAATTGAATCTCTTAAAAACTTTTAAACTTAGTCCATATTTATTTCTATTTATAAAACAATGATCTAGTTCACTACATACAAACAGAATGGATCCTATGAAGCAAATTTTTCTGTCTTACAAACCTATATCATCTTTATATGCATATAGTGGCAGATAAAAGTTCAGAGCAGCTATATTTTTAAGTTTTCTCTTCGATGGTAATACCTAGCAAGAATCTGAAAAAAAAAACATTTGTGTAGCTGAGAGGATTTTCTACCAGACTTGATACGCTCGAAGATTTGAACAAAACTATTGGGATGAGGGTCTTTGTAAAAACCAAGGCTCACAAAACCGGATTTCTAGTACCCATTCGAAGCTTTTTATGGGAAGGTTTTATTTGATAGAGTAAAATGAGATGTCTCTAACCTCTCCATGACCTTCCTTTATTGAGGTGTATGCAATTTACAGAAAATCCCAAAGTGTCAGATATGGCAAACATATTAAAATCTGCAATAAAGAGAAGAGAACAATATTTCTTGTGTCTTTTGTAAATTGAATGCACTTCGATGAAGAGGGAGGTCATGGAGAGGTTGAAGACGTATTATTTTGCTCTATCAAATAAATTCTTTTTCCAAAAGCTTCGAATAGATGTCAGAAATCTAATTTTGGATGTCTTGATTTTACAAAGATCCTCATTCAAATAGTTTTGTTCAAATCTTCGGATCTACCAATCCTGATAGATAATCCTTTTAGCTACATAAATGTTTTTCTTAGATTCTTATTAACTATTACAGCCGAAAAGAAAATTTAAAAGTATAACTTCTCAAAACTCATGTCCGCCACTATACATCTCATAAACTTAAATAACAATAAACATTTATATTGTCATTTTTTTTTTTTATCTTTTGAAAACATGAAAAATTTTTTTTTCTCATTGAAAATATTGCATCACTATAAAGAAATTACTTCGGCACTCTCTTTCTATTTATATGTTCATATAATTCATGCACGACGAATAGAGATATACATACACGCTTATACAGCTGTGTTCATTCTCATATTATCTTCATTCTTATTTTGTCTATTTGTATCAAGAGATGAAGCTAATTGTTATTGCTTACTCTGCTAAAAAACAGCCTTCATATAATGTAGCTTACATCAACAACATACAGATATTGGAAAGAACGACATGTTGTTTTCTCTTTATTGTCGATAATTGTGCGGAAGAAAGTACATCGATCTTATTAAAATAACAACAATTGATATTTATCTTTTTTTTTTTTTTTGTTGTTTATTTTGACTTATGTTAGTACAATGATATCATATATGCATATCATCAAAAACAGATGAAATATCGACTATTTGATTTACTTGAGAATAAAATTTATTGCTTTTCATGATGACAATCACTAAGAAAAAAGAAAAAATGTGTTGTAAAATTGAGATTTCTTATCAATATACATCTGACCGATAGAATTTTTTCTTATTTTGATTATCATCATATTATTATGATATACGTCAAAAAAAAAAAAAAAAGGAACAACAGGCATAGACATATACTGATTAAGTTCTCTTAAACAGAATTTATATTAGTTTTATTATTTCCAATAAGATTATCTATTGTAAACGAAGTTTTTGATGAACTTTGTTGTGTTGTTGGAATATGAGGTATTGATACTGGTAAAGAAGATGGTAATATTAATGGTACATATCGTTTTATTGGAACAAATGGTAATGGTAATAGAGGAAACGATGGTGGTCCATGATGAAAATAAGTTGAATGATGTTGATTTAAACGTTTAAAACGTTTACGTCGACGTAAAAATGAACCATTATCAAACATATTTTCACTTGCTGGATCTAATGTCCAATAATTTCCTTTGCCTAAAAAAAAAAAAAAAATTAAAGATTCTTTTTATTCAAAATCTATTAAACCAGAATTGTAGGCGAGAGGAAAACTCAACTTCGCCACTGTGTGTTAAACGATTATGATTACCTGGATTTCCTGGTGAACGTGGAATTTTTAAAAAACAATCATTTAAACTTAAATTATGACGTATTGAATTTTGCCATGCTGGAAAACGTTCTTTATAATATGGAAAACGACTCATTATAAATTCACATATACCACTTAATGTTAAACGACGTGATGGTGATTGTAATATAGCCATTGTTATTAATGCAATATATGAATAAGGTGGTTTAACAATATGTTGTTTTGTTGATAATAATTTTTCTTGAGAATTTTTATGTTGATCATCAATATCACCACATAAAGATGATATAGGTGAATGTAAATTTAAATCAATTGAAGGATTTGGTGAAGATGATGATGATGATGAATAGGAATAAATAGGATGATTAGGACTAAGACTTTCAATATCATCATTATTTGATGGTGATTTTGTCATTGATAAAACTAAAAAATAATCGTTTATTTAAAAATTTCTATTGTTCTGAATGAACTTTTATTCTATATATATATATTTTTTACAAAAGGAAATATTACTTTTTCTTTTTTTTTTTTTTTTTTTGTTTAATCTTTTTTCTTTACCCTCTCTCACAGACGAATGATTCGCTTGACTATTTCCGATACTGACTGTTTGCTGCTCATTTCCGTTAAACGAGCGAAAAAGAGATCGATTTATTATCGTCAATACAAAAAAAGAAGAAGGGGAAAAGAAAAAATATTATCGTAACGGCCAATCCCATCATCTCTCTTATATGAAAGTATTTCTCTTGTTTTTATTTTTTTTTTTCTTTTTCTTTCGTGAACATACACAGAGCCAATCAACGACTGGAAAAATTTTATCAATATGAGTCCGATTATATGTGTGTGTGTGTATGCAATAAAATTTGTTATTCTTACGTTTTTTTTTTTCTTATTGTAGACGAATAAACGCTAAGTAAATATTTTGAGTATTCATGCAAAAATCTTTTCGTTACTTTCTTGTTTCTTTTTTTTTTTCGAGTGTAATCATCATCATTACTATCGAACAGTAAGAAAGACAACAGACATTTTCTTGTAGTGAAGTGAAAAAGAAAAAAAAAGAGTACATGTATTAAGGAAGCCTCAGGCTGTTACTTGAATGGATGCCAGTGATGAGGTGGTAATGTGACCTTATCAATGTCTCGATATGTATATAAATATAAATATATATATATTCATATTATGATGCCAATGAAGAGCCACTCGAAGATATTGTCGACAAAACTACAAAAGAGATGGATAACCAATTGTAAACACAGACGTTATTAACTCCCGGTTGTAATTTTTATTTGTTTTCAAATTTAATTGATAACATGTTAAAACACTTGTCATATTTAAGTAAGTGAGAATACTACTTGAATATGATGAAAGTTAAAAAACAAACTCAATATTCAAATGTTTTCTTGTTTGAAAACAATTCTTATCTGAATATTTAATTGTTGACAAAAAAAAAACAAAAATAAAACGATCGATTGATTATTGTTTCATTTTTTTTTTGGAAGAAAAGAAAAAGTGTCAATTTAAATAAGTATTTCAATAATCGATAAATACATTGAATAAATACTTATCTATATTGTTTTTCTCATAAAATCAATTGATTATATTTATTTTGTGACTTTTTTTCATTCATTCATTCATTCATTCTTCTATTCATATTGCATGTCTCATATAATTGTCCAATTGAACAAATCAAAAACTCGATTATGCCATGTCATTCGTGCGTAAGGAACAAGTTCATTCACATTTTTTTTTTCTTTTTTTTTTTTGCTATTATTACCATTCTTGTTTTTTTTCTTTTTGTATTAACTAGTTCTTTTGCTGATCATATTAATCCAATGTCGGCAATCTATTTGTCTATAAATGTATATGAGCAGGTAGTTATATAGTTTTTTGTCGGAAATGTAATGCTGTTCACACATACACAATCATTTTCTAGTAAACACTCAAGAAATAGAATTGTTTTGAAGTGGAAAATGGAGTTTCTTCTACATTGGCATAGAAAGAAAAGGAAGAAATCAATCTATTTATATATTAGATCTCTTTCTTTTTCAAATGAATATGGTCACTTATTTCTTCGTCTATAACAGGATGGATGGATTATTATAAAAAACAAAAAAAAAAAAGAAAGATTGAATAGAATTCAGATGTTTGTCACATATATATATGGAAAGAGAGTTTAGTTAAAACAATTGATTCTCATCATATATTTCTTTTTTTTTTTTCTCTGTTTTTAATAAGTTCTCACAGTTCAATGATTGCCTTTATTTTGTATTGATAAAAACAAAGAAGTTACTAAATGTTATAATACTTGTATCAGTAGTCGACTGGAAAAATACCATATGACATTGGAAAAAAAAAGAGAAAATAATTGAATGTATTACTAAAGAGAGTTTGTCTGCGATTGATAGTATTTTTATTAAATATGTTTTTATGTTTAAGATGATCTGTTTTCTATATGTTCATTGATTAGTCGGACAACTACAAACGTTCAATACCTCTATTTATATGATTATAATTGAATTTCCGTATTAGAAAATAAGCCAATAGAACAAAAGAGATAAGATTTGATAATATATATGAGTTTATTCTTTTCTTACATGCGAGAAAAAGATTGTAAAACTCTTCAAGAGATTTGTATATAAACAATGTATTTTCAATCATATAAGCATGAAATAACAAAAAACAAAAAAAGAAGATTTAGCGGCAATTTCTTTTTAATAATTTCATTTTGATTTGTATGATAAAATGCCGACAATGAATATGAATGATTATAGAAAAATGAAAAAAAAAAAAGAAACTTATATTCATGATGAATAACATTAGCAAATATAAATATGTATATTTCTATATAGATTTTAATATGAAACAACTGTTTTCTATCCATGTTTTTTTTTTCATTCCGGATGTTATCGATGTCATGTATACAAAATATTATGATACTCTAATTACAAATTGATATTTATAATAATCATTAAGAAACAAGATTTGTCAAGCTATGTATATACAAACGATATATTCCTGACAGAATTTTTCTTTTTAATTGTATAAAAATTCCATAATGTCTGCGTCCTTTTGAACTGATGTTTTGCTCATGAGTAGACCTTGATGAACTATGAAAAGTCTTCAAATAGTTTGTACTCATGGGAGTTCCTTACTGAGTTTTTAGTTGGTTGATAAGTTTTCATATATATGAAAGTAATAGCAAATGCTTTTTTGGTCACTATTAAAAGCGAGAAGACTTCTATTTTGAAAGTGAATTTGATGATAACTGGATTCTCCCATTTCCATTAGAATATAAATTGTTCATCTTCATGATTTTCGTATGAAACCGAGTATATACTATCCAGCAGTACGATAAATAATTGTATTTCGTGAGAAAATCATAATGGAATTTCAAGAAATTTTGAGAATTATCTTTTGTGAACTTTTTAAAGTTGCAACGTTGGAAAGTCTAGTTTAATCTAGTTATCATTAAGTTCACTCTCAAAAAGATTTACAGTCTTCTACCTTTTAATAGTGATCAAAAAGTATTTGTTATTATCTTCATGTAGACGGAAACTACTCGAACAATTCAAAATTCGGGAAGAAACGCTTATGGGTACAAACTCTTTGGAGATTTTTTATAGCTCATCAAGACCTACTTATAGGCAAAATATCAGCTTACAAGGTGACGCGAACACCTGGCAATATTCTTTCATGAGAGACGTTCATCAGGTATTATTTTAGTACAATTTAAAAATTGCTGTTTCAAGTTCTATTTTGAACAATCATAGTTATATTCTATTTTTCTAGAATTTTGTTTGCAGGAATAGTTCTATTTGATTAAGAACTTTCTCACGTGAATATTTTCAGATCCTAGGAAAAGTTTTTAGTTAGGACTGTGTTCTTGAAAGGAATTTATTTCTTTTTTTTTTCCACTAAAAGTTTTCAGTTTTTTCTGCCTTGCCTATGTTTCTCTCTCTCTCTATTGGATATGTGCTCGAAAAAAAAAATTGAAAAGATAAAATTAGTTTTTACGGGTAAATCTCTCTTATTTTAAAAATTATTGTATCACTGATTTTTTGCCCGGTCTTACAAAGAAACCAATATTCAAAAATCCATGCCAGTTTTAGGAGACTTTCTATATTCAAGTATTTTAATTCCCAGGTAAGGAGATATGAAGAAATCGAAAAAAATACTATTTCCGCTCAAATGAATGTATCATCTTAGATAAATAAGGAACGAAAAAGAGGATCATTGTTCGTTCTTGCAATCCTCTTCTATATGTTCTTGAAAGAAATGTCACGGAAATTTGAATCTATAACAAATTTTGCTCTATTTATTGCAATCCGTCTTCTCTGGGAGTTTAACTTATTTTTGATAATTCATTCTCCTAACAGTGCTATGAGAGGAGAGAAGAGAACAGTTCGTTTTAATGTATGAGTCCATATGTTATATTTCTCACTGTCTATTGAGTGTCATCGATTTTTTATGTATTCAACTGATTACATAAGAAACATGTCTATAAAATGGACATGACAAAATGTGTTTCAAAAGAAAATACCAAATTAATGCACAATAACAAGATTAGTAAAACATTATCAAGTCAACTGAAATAATATTTCATTTGATTTATATTTTTACAATAATGAGAAATTAGTATAAATTCATACATAGTCAAATTACAAATAATATTCTATTAAAAAATAAATCAAAATTTTCAGACAAAATCAACAAATCTTTCAAGTAAAATACTTTTGAGTAAAAGCAAACAAACAATACTTGTAAACATTTAAAAGATATTTCTACATCGACTGTTTCTTCCCAAGTAGGAATATCTTCTTTGACAAAAAAAAAAATTTATGCTATTCATATAAAAGTGCAATCGAAGTTTAGTTATTAATACTACTAATTATATTGAATATGGCAAGGCGACAATTAGTGGATAATAAACCACATTATTCCTTAAAAGAAAGCCTTTATCGTTTTATTGTTAGAAGAAATTTTCTAGTTAGACTTATGTAAAAAATGAATTTTTCCAGTACTACAACGCAATATAACATTTTAGCCACTTCTCTCGCTGTTAATATCAATCGGGTTTATGCAACTTCTTTCATCGTTTTTTGCTTAATAGACAAAATATTAATTTGATTAGTGGTTAAGTCAAAGAATAAGGAATCATACAGAATGAAACAATATTGCAAAAAATCATATTGATCTTATAAAAATGGGAAAAAGATCTGATCAGTCAAGAAAACAGTCAATAAACCTATGCTGAGCAACTACTAACTGTTACTCGTATCAATGCCAAATGATTAAATGATACTGGTTCTATTAAACTCTTTTTGGAGGCTAATAATACTCGACACTGGAGTATTGTACGGGTACAACCTTTCGTATCGTCCCTAATCTGCGGATTGCAGTACTTTAATCAAGCGAGAAAAAGTAGATTCTAGATCTTGGGATTTTTATGGATCATAGGGTCCATTTTTCTGCCTTGGTTTCCATGGTTTTGAGGTTTCCTTGAATTTCTAAGTTGCGTGGGCGCCTTGTGGCGGTCAGATATATAGCCTGCTAAATAATTTCAGGACATTTCTGTTTATCTTGCTGATTTACTACAAAGTTGCACGTTTCAGAATTCCAGATCTTTGGAACTCACGAAATCCGATCACTGCGACATAATTAGATGCTTACATTGAGTGATGAGTACTTCTAATAAATCGTCAAGTATCTTGCATACTTTTGAGAAAGTGTGCCAGTATTCTTACATGCGCATCTTATGATAACTCGTCAATGAGCTCTTTTCACTAGCCATGATTGTCTTTGTGAAGAGTAAAGACAATCGATTGGTTTACAGTCGATGAAAGATATAAGTGATAAGCAAATTATTAATCGATCTGATGGAAATCAGTTATGTTGACTGCTCGTTGATGATAATCGATGCTCCTATTGATGCAATGATATTTCAAATCATTAATTAATCATTCATCCATGAATATCATTGACAGGCACCCAATGATGTTAATGTATAAAAGAAACGGTTTTTTTCGAACAAATCATTCTGTTCCATTGACAATTTCCTCTTCACAACACAACACTGAGCACGCACCTTAATATATATTTCTTTTTTGAAGGTACCATATAAATTTATTACAATGATTGTATTTTTTTGTATTTATAAGGAATATTATACATTAAAATACTCTTATGTGATTATTGACAAATACATATTGATGATATACAAATATTACTATGATATTAAAATTAATTTTAATTTTTAATTGCATTATTTTTATATAATTTATTGTTACACTGTTCCGAAGTCGAAATATCGGCTTTGATGACATCATTTTGGGTCAATTCGTGAATTACTATTAATATTATATCATCATTAATCATAAAATTTATGAAAATTGAATTGCATTATATTAAAATATGATTACATCAGAGAAATTGAAATTACAAATAATTATTAATTATATTTCGAATATCGAAAAACTAGATATGTTGCTTTAAAATCATTTATTTTTCTTCAGTGAGAGTATAAGAATAGAAAAGTGTGAAACAAAATTTCTTTTTGTTATTCGAGAGAGACAATATAGATTCAGTATTGATAGTCATCAATAGTATTTCTCTACATTGTTTTAGGATAAAGTAGACATCATATATTCTGGATTGAATAGTGTTTTTAATATGCATGCATATATAAATCGTAACGTATTTAAAAGGATAAAAACTTTTTTTTCTACGTTAAAATTTTATTTCTAGCTATATTGTTGTGTGATAGCAAGAGGTACCGGCTTATGTCACAGTCCACAAGATGGTCTCGTAGCGTGACCTACCGAGACTCAACAGAGCTGTTATGCCGAAAGCAGTATAGTGCTCGGAAAGGCATACTATGAACCTATGGTACTTATCGTCGTTATGTACGTAATCCTCACGTTCATTGCTGTATCAGTTCGGTGTGATTCACTCTGCGTGTACCTGTTCCAGAGTCACGGCGGGAAGAGAACTCTCTGATCGCGCGCGCATGTGCATGATAATGAGTCGAGAAAAGCCGCAAGGGGTAAATAGCAATCAAAACAGATTTATTGAACAAACCACAAAAAAAAAATTTAAAATTTCTTTGGAATTTTTTCAAATGTTTCTTGATAGTCCAATAGATGAGGATGATTCGAAGGCAGTTTCTGGTGAGCAATTTCTACCGCTTGTTGAACATTTTTCTTTGCCATACTATATTGTCTACTGGCCAAATATAATTTCGCCAAATTATGATAGATTACAGCTAAATCAGGATGATTTTTTGGTAGTTTATTTTCACGTATTTCTAATCCTTTTTCGAAATATGTCAATGCAGTTGAATAATCTTCCATTTGTCGATAAGTTTCACCTAAATTTGTGTATATCTTTGCACATTCTAGAGAATTACATTGAATATTTTCTGCAATATTTAACGCTTTCCGATGGAACGAAACTGCCATTTCATAATCTCCCATTAATCGATGAACATCACCAATATTACTGTATTTAATAGCCTGATACGGATGCCCTTCAGATAATGTTCGCTGCGCTATTACAAGACACTTTTCAAAGCAAAGTAGTGCTCCTGAATAATCCTTCATATCCTGATAAACTCTTCCAAACCAACTGTATGTTGTATCAAAAGCTGGATTATCTTCTTCAAATGCTTTTTCCTGAACTTCAAAAGCACTTTGAACAGCATTAAGAGCAGCTGCGTAATCACCCATTCTTTCGTAACATGCTGCAAAACTCAAGTAACCAACAGCCAAATCAGGATGATTCGGAGGCAGAGCTTTTTCTCTTACTTTGAGTGCTTTTTCGTGAAATTCAAGCGCTTTCGAATAGTCACCCATGTAATAATACACGGTACCGACGTTGGTATACAAAGTAGCCAGATGGGAATGATTCGGAGGCAGAGCTTCTGCGTAGACTTTAAGTGCTTTTTCGTAAAATTCAAGTGCTTTCGAGTAGTCGCCCATATTGTTATGTACTAGACCAATGTTGTTGTAGACAGTAGCCAAATCAGGATGATTACAAGATAGAGCTTCTTCTCTTATTTTAAGTGCTTTGTCGTAAAACTCAAGTGCTTTTAAATAGTCACCCATGTTGTTATGTACTAGACCGATGTTATTGTAGACAGTAGCCAAATCGGGATGATTTGGAGGGAGAGCTTCTTCTCTTATTTTAAGTGCTTGGTCGTAAAACTCAAGTGCTTTTGAATAGTCACCCATGTTGTAATAAACTTGACCGATGTCGTTGTAGAAAGAGGCCAAGCTAGGATGTGTGATCGGAAGCAATTTTTCTAAGATTGTATAAGAGCTATTGTAAAATTCAAGTGCTTTTGCATAGTCACCCATGTTGTTATACACTTGACCGATGTTGTTGTAGGCAGCAGCTAAATGAGTATGATTTGGAGGGAGAAGTTTTTCACTTATTTTAAGTACTTTGTCGTAAAATTGAAGTGCTTGTGAATAGTCACCCATGTTGTAATAAACTTGACCGATGTTGTTGTAAACAGTACTCAAATCAGGATGATTCGAAGATAGAGCTTCTTCTCTTATTTTAAGTGCTTTGTCGTAAAACTCAAGTGCTTTTAAATAGTCACCCATGTTGTAATAAACTTGGCCGATGTTGCAGTACGAAGTAGCCAACTGGGGATGGTTGGGGAGTAGAGTTTTTTTCAAAACTTCGTTTGCTTTATCGTACAATTCAAGTGCTTTCGCGTAATCACCCATGTTTTGATACACTGTACCAATGTTGTTGTAGGATGCAGCCAAATCAGGATGATGCGAGGGCAATCCTTTATCTCTTATTTTAAGTGCTTTTTCGTAAAATTCAAGTGCTTTCGAGTGTTCACCCATGTTGTTATACGCAAGACCGATGTTGTTGTAGACAGTAGCCAAATCAAGATCATTTGGAGGGAGAGCTTCTTCTCTTATTTTAAGTGCTTGGTCGTAAAACTCAAGTGCTTTTAAATAGTCACCCATGTTGTTATGTACTAGACCGATGTTGTTGTAGACAGTACCCAAATCAGGATGGTTCGAAGATAGAGCTTCTTCTCTTATTTTAAATGCTTTGTCGTAAAACTCAAGTGCTTTTAAATAGTCACCCATGTTGTAATAAACTTGGCCGATGTTGCAGTACGAAGTAGCCAAATGGGGATGGTTGGGGAGTAGAGTTTTTTTCAAAACTTCGTTTGCTTTATCGTACAATTCAAGTGCTTTCGCGTAATCACCCATGTTTTGATACACTGTACCAATGTTATTGTAGGATACAGCCAAATCAGGATGATGCGAGGGTAATGCTTTATCTCTTATTTTAAGTGCTTCTTCGTAAAATTCAAGTGCTTTCGAATGTTCACCCATGTGGTTATGCGCAAGACCGATATTGTTGTGAAAAGTGGCCAAAGCAGGATGATTTGAAGGTAGAGCTTTGCCGTAGGTTTTTATTGCCTTTTCGTAAAACTCAAGTGCTTTGGAGTGTTCACTCATATTGCCATACGCAAGACCGATGTTGTTGTAAAAAGTAGCCAAAGCAGGGTGATTTGAAGGCAGGGTTTTCTCGGATGTTTTAAGTGCTACCACGTAAAGTTCAAGTGCTTTCGCGTTGTCACCCATGTGATGATACACCTCACCCATGCTGTTGTAGGATTCAGCCAAATCAGGATGGTGCGAAGGCAGTGCTTTATGTCTTATTTTAAGTGCCGTTTCGTAAAATTGAAGTGCTTTCGAATATTCACCCATTTGAAGATATAGATCACCCATGTTGTTGTAGGATTGAGCCAGATCAGGATGAGAGGAGGGTAGTGCTTTATCTCTTATTTTGAGTGCCTTTTCGTAAAATTCTAGTGCTTTCGAATGTTGACCCATTTGATGATGTATCCCACCTATGTTGTTATAGGAGTCTGCCAAATGAGGATGTTGCGAGGATAGTTCTTTATCTCTTATTTTAAGTGCCTCTTCGTAAAGTTGTAGTGCTTTTGAGTAGTCAGCCAGGTTATGATATACCCCACCGAGCCCGCTGTATGTTGGGGCTAATGAGAGATGGTCTTTCGGCAGAGTTTTGCGCTTGAGTTCGAGGGAGTTTTCGTACAATGGAATGGCTTCTATGTATTCTCCTCGGTTCTGTTTCACCAATCCAAGATTGTGATAAATACTTGCTCTATCATTGTCACTGCAAGAGTTGTTGAGTAATTTATTGTAGACCTCTTCGGCTCGATCGAAGTGACCTACCTTGATCAGTAGTTGAGCAATTCGATACAATTCAGCGCCCTCGATCTCTTCTTGTATACATTTAGTGAGAGCAGCCAGTTGTTGGTCATTGTTATCTGTGAGAGTCAATTGAACGTTCCAGAGGCGGCTATTGTTTACCATTTGATTGATGTTACCAATACGAAAAACAGCGTGCATTGAGAAGAGAATTTCTTGTTCTTCATTGAAATAACTCAGTTTTTGGATGAAGGCGAAGGGAGTTGACGTGACATTAGGATTAATGGATATTTCGAAGAGAATACCCTCCATACCGCTTTCTGTTGAAGAACTTTCTGCAAAGACAAGGGAAACATCTCGATCTTGACTGGTGGATAAAAAGTTGTTAAAGGACATCAAACCGCCATTTGTTTTCTGGAGTTTTTCAAAGTCAGCTGTGGATAATCCTTGCCCTCGATAAACAATAAGGGTCTCTTTTTGTGAATCTCTCAGTTGTTGTTTGTGTAATTCTTCTACTTGGCAATGAAGATTACGAATAAAGAAGCCCATTTTCATAATTATGTCAGAATCGAGTGTTCGAAGAGAGTGGTTGAGCATCTGATAGAGGAAATACTCCCGAGTGTACCACCAAACTGATGATTGTGGACAATAATCACGTTCGAATTCATCAATACGGTTTAATGTAGCAGCGTTGTCGATGTATTCGTCGCGCCAGTATTGAATAAAATCTTTAATAGCTTGTTTGCTATAGTCGATTTCAAGGAGAATTTCCTTGAATAATTGAGTATACATAAATGATGGTTCCAGTTGATTCAGATTTTGACTGAAACCTTCTTCATTCACATTGATAAAGCTTACCGAGATGTTATCTTGATTGCATTGTTTAATGGCTACTTTCAGTACTTTACAGATGGATGTGACGTCCATATATATGCCCCTAATTTTGTTCCAATTGTTGCTGCAATCTTCATGTCGACCTTCATTTTCGGAAAAGACGTAAATGCTATCAAGGTGAGGAATATCATGGATGAGTGGCACTACTTGTTGTTGCATAGTACTTGCTACAATGAAGAACACCTTCCTGTCATCGACTCGTGTGAGGAAGTCGATACATTCATCGTTTTGCGTGAAAACATGAACGTCGTTGGCTAGGCTCTGCAGTTGTGCCAAAATGCTTTTACAATCTTTATTAGCTTCATCAATATTGACATCGAACCATATCAAGAGGAAATCTTGTAAAATACGGTGTCTTGAGTGAATGTTAGTCGACCGTGCCAATGTTGTTGTCAATGGAATTCTTGATGATGTAGACACAGGCTCGATTGGTTTTTGTGCATCCATATTGCTTTGAATGAGTCGTTGATCGTCAATCAAATATTGTGAATAACTGTTGTCGCTTAGACAGACAGTACTTTCTCTATTTATATATCTATTGATTCTCTTTTCTCTCTATTTTTTTACTACGCGCAATGTTTTTGTATTTTTCGTTGACAGCGAAGAACGAACTCCACCCATGTCGTCACTTTTTTAACAACTGCGTCACAGTTACGCGTAGCTGCGCCGCAATTTTCCGCAATTACGGGTCACAGTGCGATCGCAGTTACGCGTAACTGCGTTGCAATTCGATCGCATTCGAACACATGGGCACCTATTTTTTGTTGAAAATTTATGATGAAGAACACGAGCAAAAGAGAGAGAACAAAAATATTTATTCGTTTGACATATCCTAACAAACGATCAGTGACAACCGACAACGTCATTTTTCGTATTACTATTCTTTCTCACTTTCTCTTACTTTCTTTTGCCCAATAATTTTAGTGACAATGCATAGGATATACTTTCTCCTTCAGTAATCTTCGTAAGAAGAACATCATTCATTTTTGTTTTCATCAATTCTTTTCATGACTTTCTTCTTTCTCTGCTTTGCAATAGATTGCTATCTAAACATTCAAGTTTGACATAACAAGAACGAAAAAAAATCATCGTTACTTTGATATTTCCCATTATACAGTGACACATTTAATGTCTGTGATACTTCACTTCCTTTCTTTTTCTTTTCTCTGAATGTCTTCTCCCTGAATAGTGTTGACCTCGATGATGTGTGTTTTTCTTTCTCCTCTCTTATGTGACCATCTTATAATGTTGTGTTTATAGTGATATAGACGCAATTTGGCAACAATACGCAAGACCCATAAACTGACCATTCAAAAAAAAAGAGGTAATTCAAGGCAGCTTAATGAGGACAAGAAATTCAATAAAATCATAGTATGAGGGTGAAGACGACAGTCTTCTGTTCTTATTTCACCAGGTGTATGTATCGAAACGAGCAACTTTTGAAATAAATCTAGCTATCTAACTGGAAGCAATTCATACGTCATCCTTATTCTCATTTAGTGACAAGACCAAATATCTTTTAAGTGTTTTCGATTTGTTGAATTTTTTTAATTTGTGCTAATATTGAAGAATAAATGTTTTACGTTACTCATACAACCTGATGGCTTTAAGTTAAATAGAATTACTTGAATTCAGCTCTCTTTTTTTGAATTGTATGATAGTATGGAGTTATAGATTTTTAAGTTGTGTATGTATCTTGAATTGTCTGAAGTTTTTTGAATTGTCGATTTCTAGTTCATGGATATGTCGCTATATTCTGGCACATTTCTTGAGAATCAATATGCAAAAATACGGTATTATTCATCGGTGAGAATTCATCGGACAAGTAAAAACAAAAACAACAAAGAATATACGATAAAGATGTGAGGGCAATAAAGAAAAGCCTATGAAATGAACACACAATAAAATTAAGAAAAATTATTTACTTTTATTCAATCAAACGAGTATTAATTTTTTCTATTGATATATACCTCATATTTGAATTCAGTAACAAAACAGAAGTAATTAGTACACGTCTAAAATTTATTTATTAAATTTCATTTTTACACGTACATAATGTTTCTAATGTTAGAAGAGGATGGGTGAAGTGGACAGTGTGAATATATCATCATTCTGACTCTAGCTAAAATATTTGTTTCTTACATTTGGTTTTCTAACATTCAATTGAATTTTACGAGGGAAGGGAGCGTACGGGCGACTTTGCTTGATAAAAGGCCTCCTCCTTTTTGTACACTTTGTTGTCTTTCAAATGTCGAGATAATAAAGATAAAGACAGATTAAAAAATTAGTCGCCAGTGTACTCGATAAGCTAATTTTTATCCATTACAGCGGATCATCAATAATGAATCATATATATAATTAAACGATAAATCCACAGTGTTCTTTAGCAATATGTTTTTACATATTGATAGAGTTCTCATAGTTATGAATTTTCCCATGCCTGCTTTTCAGTTCCTTTTTTTATTTCGATCATTTGATTGATCAACACATCTCTTTTTCGAGTTTCCAATTGCAGCGACAGTACAGAAATTCAGTTTTGTAAATTATGAACGTCACGTTTTATTATTGATCGTAGAAACGAACATTCGTTTTTTATGAGATATTGATTTTTATCGAGAATCGACATTCAAAGATTCGTACTGCATTTCGCAATCGAGTGAAACTCGAATGCAATCTAATTGCTTTCTCGAATTACTCATACAAAGTCCATATTTTATAACACGATAATCTTAAGAACAGTACATCATCTGATGCTTGTTGAAAAGTCATTTGAAACGTTGAGATCTCTATATGCTACAAATTTTATCCGGTTTTTGATATGATGTTTCGTTCACTCAAAGTAAAATTCTGATGTACTATATAATCTATGAATTTTGTTTTCATCATGTCGATATAATGAAACGAGACTAGACGTTGATTAATTATTACTAGCACTAATGATAACTCATCAATGAACAGTTGTTGACATGCAGAAGTAGTTAAATATTGATATTTATCGTATTTAAACAAAACACTTAGTAAAACACATGAATTCCCAGCAATTTCTCAATGTGAGCAAATTAAATTAAGGAGTGTATTTTTCCATAGTAACTCTTGCAAGATTAGATATAAATTTAACAAGAACGTTCAATAATAATAGTCAATTTTCATCAATTCGATAGGTACTAAGAATTTTTGTTATCTGTGCAATGTCGCAAACTCAAAATCGAAATGTTTCGCATCCTTCTCGCACTCTAAGCTGAGCTTAGATACCATCTAGTTAACTGTTGTCGGCGTAACTAAAATAGCAATTATAAATTAATACATATGTACTCTTCAATTGAAATATATCATTTATTTTTTGAGAAATAGTGCTTGTTTTTTAAAATAAATTTCTGAACGACTAGTTTAATTCTTGGCAACAATATAAAGAAAAGTTTTATTGCCTGTCATGAAAATGCTTCCGATTTCAATATTCTTGTAACTCGGAATCGGAATCACACCCATTCCTAATAGTGTCGCCGAGCATATTGATACTGGTACATATCTAATTTCTTCTTTTCAAAGATAGAATTAGAAAACAAGAATGTAATTGATTATTTTCATGAAGAAAAATGATACTTTAAGTAATGAAAACTACCATGTCAGATTTTCGATTCTTTCATATGGTAATTCTACTGCATTTTTCTTTTTAAATTTTGAGTTTAACAATCATACGAAAAAAAAAACTTTCTGGATTCTTTTTTATTTCAAACATTGATTCAAAGCGATTTGAGGTATAAAAAAAAAAGCGAAAAGGTCATAAATTTGTGCATTCCACAAACAAACAATAACATCAAAAAAGAATTTGAGAAAAAAGAATTTCCTCCTATTGAACATGTATATATATATATACATATTAAATTCATTATTTTTGTAAACATTCTAAAGAAATATCTGAGCAAATATGACATATTATGTTTGATTGTTTAGTGACGTTGATGGTTGACGAGGAGGAGGAGGAGCAAGAGGTACTAAATTAAATGGTGGTGGCATATTTGTATCTCGTAATTGTCTTTCTTCAACAGGAGCTGAAACTTCCGTACTTTGATTATCATTTTCTTGAGTATCTAAACCAGGTGCTAAATCATCACAAATTCTATTCATCCAATTCATTCGTTCTAATTTAATTAATGTAATCCAACAACCACGACGTTGATACTATAGATTTAAAAAAAAAAAAGAAATAAATTTTATTTTAAATAACAAAAACAAACTTTAATTGAGCATCGTTCAGGTTGAATTTCACTTGGTAATCGTGCAACTGATAATGAATAGATTTTTGTTTCATTATTTTTTGCTTGTACAGATAATGTAAATGTAAATGATCTAAATAAAGTTTTCAATTAGAACATATGAATAAATGATTTATAAATTTACTGATTTTGAAAATTAAGTGTTCGTTGTTCACCATTTAGTGGGATTTGTTTTGTAAAATTCGGAAATGATCGTTTAACTTTTAATTCAGGAATATCTAAATAGACTAGAACTTTTCGTGAACCTTCTTCTTGTACAACAACTATAAATAATCAAAAAAAAATATATATATTAATAATTCTATTAAAAACAAAAACCTGATTTTATACATACAACTTGGTATAATCGGCCTTAAATCTGCCATAATCCTTGAGTACCTATGATGAATAATGTTGACAATGTCTAAGAAACACAAAGATTTTTTGATTGGTGTTCGAATAAGCCAATTAATTGATTGACAAGCTTTATTTATAATATTTATTAGAAAGAAAAAACAAGAATTTTTATTATTTGAATATTATAAATCGATTAAGAATTTATTTTCATTTAAAACAAAATTTATGACAATGGCTGTTGTCAAGTAACGATAGTTAATTATGGTTACTTGACTGACCGTTCAAAATAATTTATACATTTGAAGATTGAATATTATTTTGATCTTAAAAATGTATTTACGAATTATTTCTGCACGCTTCATTTCACATGTTCTTCATTTACTTGCAATTGCACTCTGTTTTTGGAGTTGGGTAGGTTATAAATAATTAAATTTTTTGAAAAATATTTTTCTTTTTTTTTTTTTAAGGAACGTAATGTCTATGGTTGTAATGATAATGGATCATATAATTCTTATCGAAATCAGTAAAACTGAGGAAAAATTTTCTTTTTTTGGTTTTTCTTTATCGTTCTTTTTTTTGTATTTAGATTATTTGCTGCACATTCTTTATCAATTGCGTTTTGTGTAATTGAACTTGTACCATTAATTCTCGGAATAACATCAATAAGTTTTGCTCGTTCATTTTTAGGTATGTCAAATAAACATGACATACACTACTGGTCGAAAGTATGTCTTCTTCCGATGTCAATGATTCTTTTTTTTTTTCATAGTGTTCTAAAAGGATTTGAATTCCTATTGATATCTAACTAATCTATCAAATTTTGATCTTCAACTTTGCGTATACATAGAACTCAACTAGACTAATTTCCATAAAAAAGAACTCAGAAGTTTCTCTTCAAGGGGTATGAAACTTTCAAGATGTAGATCCTTTTCTATGAAGAGTGTATACAGAATGCTTCATATCTCAAAGAGAAGAGTATGTTGAAAACTTCTGAGTTTTTTTTGTGGAAACAAGTCTACTTGAGTCTTAGGCCGAGATTCGATAGCTTAGTGGAATCCGAATTCTTTTAAGATTTTTATTAGAATACTATGTGGCATCTATAGACAAAAACCATTGAAGTCGGAAGAAGACAGCTGTAGAGGTCGCCTCGTTAACTTCAATAAGAGCTGAACGTCTGAAAACTATACATCAATGTCAAAATTATTTGAACTAGTATGGAGTCATAATAGATAACGTCTATGATCACTGTGAATCGTGTTGCTCGAGAACAGAAAGGTTCTTTTAGTCGACTAATCCTTGATTTAGTAACCCTGTGTGATAATTATTTCTTGTATAAACTCTATTGATGTTCATAAAACTATTGATGAATTAGATCGGTTTTACTGGAAACTTGAGTATGCAAAAGAAAACTATAGAAGTGAATAACTCAGCGAGAGTTTAATAAATCTATGTGATAATTTTAGGAGATGTTCTTCTATGAGTGATGACTGTATTTTGAAAATTTTTGGAAGAAAACACCTTACTAAGCAGACATGGTACATCATGAACTTGTCAAAATTTTGGAATTCTCATTTATGTAAATAAATGTGCTCATTTTTTGAATAACTGAAGGACTATGAATTGGACTATAATTCGCTAATAAAAGATTGATAAATAGGACATCATTTAGAAAATTCATTTTTTGCTACTCTTTGATCCAAGTTAGAAAATATTTTCATTTGTCAATATCTCACTGAGAAAATAGTTTTACATAGCTTTAGAATTTTGTGGAACAACAGAAATCATTCAATTCTAGATTTATAGAGAATTTTCGATGGGAATTTTATAATGAATTATGGAACATAGGCATAGTATTATGTTTTTCAGATTGATGGACAATTATTAGATATTACTATGCTTTAATATAAACTACTTGTAAACGAATTTTTAGACGTTCAGTTCTCATTGGGGCTAAGACCTATGGACTAGTGATGCATATTTCTTTGCCAATAGTGTAAATAACTTATTTCGTTTTATTTAAAGCAATAGTAATTCATGTATCTGCTGCTATTGGTCTCGTATTTTTTCTTCTACAACATCAATGTGCTTTACGTATTTGGCCAATATTTGCTATATGTAGTTGTGTACCATTAATAATTGAATATACAGCAGCTATTTATAAAATTGTTCGTCAACGTTTATAATAAACTTTAATAAAAACAAAAATTTTTCTTTTGCTAGTTTTAATTTTTTTTTTTTTCTTTTAGTAATGAGTTTATTTATGTATTGTATTGAGTTCAATAATAGAGAAAACATTTATCCAGGATCCATGTGAAGCAGTATAAACTTATATTCTTTTTTTTGTGGTTTCTGGAACGAAGAACAATTGTCCAATCAAAATTTATTTTCTGATTGATTCAAGTATTGTTCGTTTCTCTTTTTCGTTTTTGTTTAGATAATCGATACCTTAGAAATGTAACGAAATTAATGAAATATATTTCATCAAATTATTGTTCTATAAATATTTTTTAGATTTATATTTTGAAAAAAAAAAACTATTAAAAGACGAAGATATGCCATTCAATAATTCATAGAAAACATTTGACTGACAAACTTGTTTTTTTCGACAAAAATAACAACATGCGTAGTTTTTAAAAAAAATACCGCAACAGCTAATAATAATTATTATTGAGTATTCACACTAAATATTTAGATTCTTGTTAGATAATGCAATTTAATTATATAGACATTAGAGATTACTGAAATTTAGTTTACTCTGAAAGTATATTATAATTTAAAACAAAACAATAACCTAAGTACTTTTATTCATATACAATAGATGTCATTGGAAAATTTTGTGAAACTAATAGGAAGTAAGCAAGACAGAATATAGATTGAGTTAAGCAAGTATAATAAGAATGACGATCAATATAGAAAATATTGAATTGAGTTAAAAAGAAGTCTGAATCTCACCAGTCTTATATTTATTTGTTATTCCACTTTAAAGTCCTCTTCAATCATCGCATGTCAATATCGAAATTCACACCTTCTTGTCTGGCTATAAAATACTTTTCTTGACTAGAATTTAATATCAAATTACAATCTATTCTTAAAGAACATTATTCAAATTTTTTTTCTCTCACTCTATGAAACAATTTTCATTTATGACCTTTTTTTTTTTGTTTTGTTCTATTTATGATATCCTTCATGAAAATTTAACAATAGAAAGATAAATTGAAATATCATCTATATGTAACTATATATAACATTTTGTCTTTTTTGTTGAAAAAGATATTTTTATTACCATATAATAACCTTGTTTAGTATACTGAAATCATTAATTGTTAATCCTCATAGACAAATAGATTGTATAAATTATCTTCACATACGCATATATATATATAATCTCATTCTCATATTGATTTAATACATAGCACAATTCAGTAATCACTTTTTTTTCCCATACACAATATGATTTTCTTTTTTGTTTTTTTGTCTTTCGTTTCATATTTACAGTAAAATATTATAAATGAAACCTTAGTTTGAACAAAAAAAAAAAAAAATAACTATAATTAAGGCTTGTTTTTCGATGTTATATTAATACATCTACTATTCTCTCATTCGTTATATCTTAACGACTATTAAGCAGTAAAACATCGTTTGACAACGACGTGATGTTGTCTCTTCTCTTCACCTTTGTTTGCTTGAGAGAATATAAGAGAGCTTTTGTTGCTTTTAAGCTCATGTATATCGTACGACGACGAGAAAAGTATATACATATTCACGTATTGGTTCGAAAAGAGAGAGAACAATAAAAAAAAAAAGGGTCACATTGAACATGAAGAATAAAACAGCGAGAAAATAAGTAAGACAAAGAGTAAAGAAAATTAGTCTCCTCCTTCTTGTTGCTTTAATCCCACAACTAACATTTCGAAACACGTAGAAAAATGAGAGTGAAGAGCAATTAGAATGACTCTCGTTCTTTTTCTATATTGTTCAATTATGAATCCTAGACTAATCCTTGAGGTGGGCTATCAAATCTTTCGTCTTACTTCTATTTAATTATCTAATTGAATGCGTGCTTCGTTCATTTGATATCTTTCCATTAACCATACATATAAATCTATTCTCTTGGTTTTTCTTTTTTTTTTTTTTGTTTACATATTTTTTTCATTGATTTATATTTTAGAGAAAAAGAAAGAAATATTCACACTTACGTATTTCTTTTTTATGTCACAAAACGCAATCGTTCTTTCTTTTTCTTTTTTTGACACTATTGGCGTTAATAAAAGTAAAAAAAAAAAAATCATCAGTTAGTAGAATGGATACGTAGCACTTAAAAGTGGTGAGCAACAGACATTCTATACCCATTCACCTATTTATTTATACATACACTCACATTGAGTGGTTCGAAATACATCGTAGTAAGCTTTTTTTTTAGTCTTCGTCGCGTTTTTTTTAACTATTCTGTCTGTTTGCCGGGAGGGTTTCGATTAAAATATTTAACATTCAACAGAACATGATGTGTCTCTTGTTATAACTTTTACAATCGCAGAAGAAAAAGAAAAATGACAGAAAATTTTTGATACTATTTTGAAATCTTAATAATAATATAGTAATATATAAATGATGACAAACATATTTCTCAGTTGTTTTTATTAAATGAATGTATGTAAATTGCAAGAGAGGGAGTAGTAAAATAAATGATAGGAATGCGTTTATTTAACAGTAAATGCTATGTATTGTCAAAGAAATTGACGATGCATTATTTTGAAGAGAAAGAAACGAAATGTCAAACATTTTTTTTTTTTCTCTCTTTCGTTGTCGTCTAGAAGTGATCAATATACATTTTTCGTCTTTTTCTCTTTCTTTTAGATGTAAATATATATATATATATATATTTGATAGAGAGCAACAAATAATAAAATTATCCGTCGTTAGTATTTAAAACATTAAACGAATGAATATAATTTACTATCGATAAATCTCAGTATAAGAATAAAAAGATAAAATGTCTCGTGTTGCAACTAACTATTCAATACCGCGTTATAATAACGGTACTGGTGGACAATCAAAAACTTCTTCATTAAATCATTCTTCAAATACTATGAGTAATAAAAATAATATCGGTAATAATGGTGGACTTGGTGTCAATGTACGTAGTGCAGCACCAGCACCTATACATAAAGAAACTGTACATGCTTGTCCAATTTGTAATGGTGAATATAAAGATCCTCGAGTATTACCATGTACACATACATATTGCTTAAATTGTATTCGAGATAAATTAATTAATAATAATCAATTTACTTGTCCAAAATGTCAACAACAAGTAAGTTTTATTGATATCATTTGGATGAGTGATCCTTTTTTTTTTTTTATTATATGCATTAATTTTTTTTTCCTATCGACAAAAAAACAAACTTTTTAATAACTAAGAAAAAAGACCTTCCTATTTAAGACATAAATGATAAGAATACTTATAATTGTCCTCGAAAATGTTCGTAAGTAAGGATCAACAAACATAAAGCAGTAAAAGAAGAAAAAGTATTGAAGTGACTTATTTTCATTGGAATTTTTTTCTTTTTTTTTTTTTTTATTGCAACATTAAATCTACCAAAAAAGTATTACATTCGAGAAATAAAGCATTTTCTTCTAGGTTGACGACATCGAATTGAATGATTTACCACGTAATGTTATTTTAAGTCAACAATGGCGTATGAATGTTCAACCTATAACATCAGTTCCAACACCTAAAAAACCTGTTACATATCAATCAATTAGTTCAACACCACCACCACCAATACAAATGCCAAATCAACAAGATAAACGTAAATCAAGTACAGCAGAAAGTAATGGTCATGATTCAACAACAAGTGGATCAAAATCACATGGAATTGCTTCACTTATTAATGTACTAAGTAGATCATCTGGTACTAGTGGAAAAACTAGTACACGATCATCTCGTTCATCGAGTATGTCAAATGCACAACCAATTGTTTCAAATTTAGTAAGAATTTATTCTGAAGCTACATCAACACGACCACAAGAAAAACCAAGAAGTGAAAGTGTTATGTCAACAGGAAAAAATGATGAATTAGTAAGAATTTTTCAACAAGCAACAAATCGTCCACAACAACAACAGCAGCAAATTATTAAACGACCATCACAAGCACGTGAAGAAGCTTATGAAGAAATGACATGGGATACTCTTGTACATGGGTATGTTCATTTAGAATGAAAAAAGAAAATGTTATTTAAAAAAAAAAATATATATATATCATTTATTTTAGAACTGTTCCAGTAGCTCCTCCATTTCCAAATCAATGGCATAAAGCAACAGAAAATCTTCATTATCCACCGGAAGCACCTGAACGACCAATATCAGTTACAGGATCTGATCGAAGTTCACAACATGTAGATCATCTTCGTGATATAATTGCATCTATAAATCAACAATCACATCAACAAACTCCTACATCATTTCCACAAGGACAAATTCTATTGCCTCAATCACATAGTCGTCCTTCAACTGCTTCTCGTTCACATACTGATTTTGATGATGAGGATGATGATGATAATAATAATCAAATACCTATACAACCACCAGCCTATGCTAGTGTTCAACCACGACAAAATAGTCGTGCCGATAGTATTCAAAGTAGTACTAGTAGTAGTTCAACAATAAGACAGTCTCCAGCTCCACCAATCATAAATACTTATCAACAAAGATCAACTATTGCATCTACTCCACAACAAAAACAAGAACAACAACAACAACGACAACGACAACAATCTGATAAAATGTCGTCTCATAGTTCTTCAATAACTTCACCATCAAGTCGATCATCAGAACGATCTCCACTACAAATTATTCAAACAATTGATTTTGCTGGTGATGATATTATTAAACCACAATCTCCATCAGTTGCGTCAATACGATCATTGGCTTCTGATGATGCCAATGATCAAATACCTCCCAATCAAGTAAATTATTTCTTTGTGTAATTTTTCTCATAGGCGTAACTCAGTAAGTTATTGACGAAGATTTTCGAAAACAATATTCTGAAACTATTTTCTTTTTTCGATTTAGACCTATAATAAAACTAATTGATAGAAAAAATTCTTCTCTTTCGATCAACACAAGGTCGACATTCCTAGTTTATTCCATTCGAGAATTATAAGAATTTTCCTGACACTACTAATTTCAACTGATTGACCTCTCATCGGGCACGCAGAAGTATTTCGCCATGTTGAGTCGATTGATGATATTTGTTAAGTTTGAAATGATCAAACTTTATTATTTCAATATTTCTAAAATTCCATAAATCAGCCTCCATATAATGAAGGAGTCAACATTTTAGACATGTTGAGATAACAAAGTCAGATCGTTTAGAACCAAAAAAAGAACAAATATCATCATTCGACTTAACATGATGAATTAATTCTACCTAGCCACTTTTTCAGATGATCATAAGTCAATTAGCTGACATCAGAGGTGCCAGTGGAAAGTATTATAACTCTCGAATAGAACAGGCTTGAAATGTTGGCCTTGCGTAGATCGATAGAGAAGAATTTTTTCTATCGAACAGTCCTATTAAAGATTTAAATGAAAAAGAAAATAGCTTCAGAATATCATTTTCAAAAATCTTCAACAAGAACTCAACTGATTGGTTAATTGTTGACCAATTAAATTTCGATGGTCCCGAGTTCTCTCTTTTGAATGATAAAAACCATAGGTCTCCATGATATTCTTATCAAAATTTATTAAAAAAAAAACCAATGGAACACATTATATTTTGATATTAATAGTTGATTTTAAAATGATAATTTCATTTTTATATATCTAGAATAAATTATCATCAACTGAACGTTTTACAACTGCTGTCCATATTCCACCACCACTTGCTCAAACAAATAATTCATCACGTGCTCATTCACAAATTCATAGTGGTTTATCAACTCCAACACGTCGATCAACATCAAGATCTATGGAACGTGATACACATTATATTTTTCCAACTCCACCATTAGCAACACCAGTAGCTGTATCATCACGTGTTGATTTATTATTATCGGATCAAAAACGTTTAGAACGTGAAATTGATGAACAAATAAAACGTTTAAAATATGATTATGATGATATACGTAAACAAATTCATCATAAAGAATCTTCTATACATAATGAAGTTAAAAATTTAGCCGGAAATCTTGATGAAAATATAACAGAACACTATAATCGACAACAAAAAGCTTATGCCGATTTAGCTGCTGATACAAATACAATTGGAAATGAATTAGAACGTTTAAAATCTCTTACAAATACAAATAATAATAAACCACAATTATGGGATAATCTTGAAAAAATTGAATTTAATATACGAAATATTCGTCGAGCTTTAGAACAACAAAAACAATCACGTAATGCTTTAAAATTTTCTGAAGGACATCGAGCTATAGCAGCTGATACAATTGGACAAGTAAATTATAATCAAATAGAATCTCATCGACGTTTTCATTCTCCACAACCACAACCACCACCATTACCTCCAACTCCACCATCATTTCAAATTGAACAAACTACAACAAATATTGTACCATATAAATATATTAAAATTGATCATTTATCAACATTAGAACCTGAAACTATGGCTATAACAGAAAATAATAAAAAAATTTTATTAGGTATATGTAATAAATTATTTATACTTAATGAACATGGTGATATGCTTAAAACAATTCCATTAACACCAAGTATACGTGGTTTAACTATATCAAAAAAATATCAATTACAAAATATTGCTTATATATCACATGATGAATCAATAAGTATGATTGATATTGATAGTGGACAAACATTAGATTGTGTTAAAGGTATTGAAAATTTTTCAAATTTTAGTTTAAGTTAAAATTTTCTTATTTATTTTAGAAACAGATTCAAGTGGTCAATCAGGTACATTTTTACCATTAGGTATTGATACAGATAATATACGTGGAGATGTTTATGTATGTGATTATCGTAATTCATGTGTAATTAAATTTGATGATAAACTTGAATTTATTACACAATGGAGAATTTATAATCATTCCGATCAATATGATGAAGGTATTTGATTATTAATTTTAATTGAAATATTCAATTGAATATTTTGTAGCTCGACCAAAATTAATTTCTGTTTATGGACAAAAATTATATATGATTATTGAACATTCATGTAAACCTTTTTATAATCAAGGTAAATAATTTAAGTGAAAGAAAATTTCTCTATAAAATATTAATAGACAACTCGCTCATGATACTATGATTTAAATAAGAATATTAAATTCTATTACCAAAAAAAAAAAAGAAAAGAAAATTGAATCTTCAATATGATGAGAAATTTGATATTGCAACAAAACGATTTTCTTTTAAAACAAATTAATCTATAATATATCTACAGATGCTAGCATTATATCGATATAGTGTAATAAGCGGTATAGGGATATAAGCTGTGTCGCGGTATACTAATATAGAGCAGGCCTCGAAATCGGGCCACTTTTTTTAATGGCCCGGCTCAGCCCAAAGTGGCCTGAACATTGTTTAGGCTCGCCCGGCCTGATTCAACTTTTGTTCAGTCTGGGTCCGAAAGAAACTTCGTTTACAAAGGCTTTTTTTCTCAATAGACAGCTATTCCATATTTTTCAGCTTTTATAAAAGGTGATGACCAAGAGGAGTCGCGTGAAGAAGCTTCTCTCTATTCTCCTCTCAAAGGTAAGCTAAATCTCAGAAAAGGCTATGTCAAAAAAGGATAAAATCGTCGAACCGGCGCTCCGGCAAAATATTTCGTTGGACTGGGCCAGGCGGCCCATTTCGAGGCCCTGTATAGAGCTATACAGATTATAACGCTATGTAACAAGTTGCGAGTCCTTCCAGATTCGGACTCGGTTCCGCTCGAGCTCGGATCCAGGTCTATAATTTTATTTTTTTTCGGGCTCAGTTACATGTTTTTATGAACTCCCTGCTCTCCAGATATCGATGAAAAAAATCTTGGGTTCAGACCCGACCGCTTCCTAATGCTATGCCACTATACCGTACACCCGCTTGTACCACTCCTATCTCTTATATTTTCGATGTGATTTTTATAAACGCTTATTTTTTTTGGGTGCTTTTGCCGAAAAATTAAATTTTTCGTGAATTTGAATTTTTATGAAAATTTAACGAATAAAAAAATCTCTGTATTTTAGGTATTGCTTATACATTTTCACTTCATATATGTGATGCTAATACTGGTAATATAATAAAAATAATTGATGCTGATTTATTAGCAACTCAACGTCTTCGTTGGCCATGTTCTGTTCAAGCAATAAGTAATGAAAAATGTTATATATTAGATACGATGACATCAGGCAAATATTTTAATGGACAATGGCAAAAACATTGGTCACGTGTACTTGAAATTGAACAAGATGGCAATAATATTGTAACAGAATTATTTCAATTAGATAGTGAAGCAGCAACAATGGCAATGACAAAACAAATTATGATTATTGCTGCTAATGGTGACATACTTTTTGTTGATTTAGGATTTCTTTCTAAAAAACAACAACAACAACAACAACAAATTACTTATGATCCTAATTATCAAAATTTACCGTGAACTAAACGTTTCTCTTTTTTTATTTGGACAGTTACATCTTTTTAATTCCTTTCAGCAAAGACAATTTTTGGCAACTCATTAATTTGAATTTCTTTTTTTTTTCTTCTGATTTGAATAATAATTGCTTGTTTTTATTTGTTCTAATAAACAAATTTGGTTCTATTTAGGCAGCCACTATACAATAGAGTCTGAATCTCTAATGTTCTTTTTTCTTCTGCTAGTGTCTTATATTATATTTCATTTTATTTGTCCTTGTGCCGTATATTATTTGTTTGTTTGTTTGTTTTTTTTTATTTGCCTTCTTCGATGTCGTTTTGATCTTATAATGAAAATAAAAGGTTCTTTCTCGTATTTTTATTTCTCAATTAAATTTGTACACAACAACTTCTAGTAGATATATTTGTTTTCCAGATGCTTCCAGCAAACGGAATTTTTGCACGTTTTACTGCCATGTCGGCACATCTTTCTATACTTATTATGATCTTCAAGGAACGAGTAAGTAAATCTATTGTGTTGGTATAGTTCAATGCTGAAGACAGGATATTAGTTTCTTCACAGAAAGAAATACAATTCTGAGCAAAAGTCTTCGTAATCCGTCGAATCTCAGTTAGTTTAATGGCTAGAGATCTGAATATTTATGTATCCATACTCCATCAGGCATGTAAGTCAGCGAGACATCATCGAGATTTTGCTTGCTTGAGTGGAAACCGAGCTATGATGGATAAGAAAGTTTCATAACCTTTAATTATCAGTGAGTTATGGGTATTGAGAGGCAATAGATAGTTTTTCTGCACATATGACCACAATTCTTAAAGAGCTTGACAAATCTCCACGAAATTTATATTACATATAGCTACATCATGATAGATTTATTGACTCACAACGTCCTCTTCCCTCCAGACTGATGAAGCTCACAGCAGAAATGGACACCATTCATCATCTGCTCAAGCAAACAAGATGCAGATAGTTTCATTGACCTACATTCATGAGATAGCGTGGGTACACAAATTTTCAGACTTCTATCCTCCATGATGATTGAGATTCGCAGAAGATGAAAGAATTGAATGCTAATAACATCCAAAAACTAAATATTAATTCGCAAAAGACAAAAGTAATAGGATTCATTTTTTTAAAGTATAAAATTGTATCCGCATCTTCTTAGAAATAACTCATGCATACAATATTTCTTTCATAGAAAGTATTTTAATAATACTAAAACAGAGTACCAAAACTTTTTGTCGGAAATTAGCCAATGCTAACGCTATAAGCTCTGAAATTTCGTATAATCTTGAGATTCAAGAGACATGTTCGAATTCCGTGAGTTTTGAACTTATGGAACTCGAACAAGTCCTACAACTGAAGCAGTCGAATTTGATATCATCACGCTTTGCTTATACGCAAACTTTAAACAACTGCAATGATGTCTTACACCCGGAAATAACACGCGAGATGGCAAATAAACGGTACAATCTTTTCCATGAGTATTCAAATGTGCGTGTGGCTATGGGTGTACAGCGAAATCCAAACTAGATCCACACACACACTACTACATCTTTTCAAGAGTTCAGAATTCGCGGAATCTTATCACTGCTGAGATTCACAGGGAAGAAGACTTTTGTCCACAGTGTAAATATATATGACTGTGGTCGTGGTATAATATGTTGTTTAAAATCTGAAATTGATGCTCACTAACTTCCAGTAAACATTTTAAGTAGATTTTATGTCGTTTTTTTTTGTGTAAAAAAAAATGGATTTTCAATTTTGCGAGATACGCTTTATATTTTTAATAAATCGCCAATTTAAAATTTCTTTAGAGTCAAT